>NW_023612106.1:0-69560 GCF_013339725.1 Rhipicephalus microplus | reverse complement strand
GATAGATAGATAGATAGATAGATAGATAGAGAGATAGATAGATAGATAGATAGATAGATAGATAGATAGATAGATAGATAGATGATAGATAGATAGATAGATAGATAGATAGATAGATAGATAGATAGATTGCGGTTAAATGGAATGAGGGTTGCTAAGAATAACTTACTATTTAGTAAAACGCCGAAGTACAGTCATCGAGAAGTACAAGCCACTAACGAGAAGATCTTAAAAGTGAGAGAAGATGAATGCATGTAACTATTTTTAACAAGGCATTGCTGCAGGAGCTACACTCCGGGAAAGAAATTATCGTTTTCAGCACAGCAGCAGACTTCCTTAGCGCATGTTTCTGTTCGCTTTGCGAACCTTACTTTAATGACAGAGGCTGTGGAGGAAAACCGAGCTAAACCTAAGAGGGGCGGAGGAGGAAAAACGACCGTGGTGGACGTAGCCGTGATTATTGGACGGTGAGAAGAGAAAGAAGGGATAATGTTCAAAGCACATCATTTGGGCAACAGTGGCATAGCCGGGAGTGGCAGATCCGATCCTGCCATCCCCCTCCCCTTCCCCCAAATGCAAGCAATTTTTTCAAAGCAAAAAATGTCCATTTTGAGGATGTTCTCGTCCCCGCCCCCCAAGCCAAGCAACGGCAAAGAGGTGCCCCTTCCCCGGCAAGAAATTTTGACTATGCTCCAGCTGGGCAGGGCCCATTACACTATCATGTGCGATAGCTGCTCTTCTAGATGTTATGCACTATTTCGCTAGGTACAGAGATCCATTTTCTTGAGCGCCAGTGGATTTGTGAGTCAAGCAAGGCATACGCCCTGTACCTTGTCGACGCTAACAGAAACTATCTATAGAACCCTGCTTCTTTTGATGCACCTTGCCTGAATTTATATTTCGCTTTTAACATTACATCCAACGAATGCGACTCTTAGTCTTTATTTGCAAGCCCTATTTTTAAGGACATTATTGCTATTCTCCGCCATATTTTAGGTTAGAAGTGAGTTCAAAACACGCGCGAACACGCTGCTAAAAAGGGCCGTTGCTGCTTTGATAAAGGCAAGTTTTCTATTGGAAATGTGCGCTGCGGTGATATAACCGGTCTAGAATTATTTAGAACAATAAACGGGAATTTATACGCAATAGAAACAGTTGTGTCTTTTAATTGAGGTGATGGTCACTGCCATACAATGGAGGCAGTAGGGTTGGACAAAAGGCACGGAGCATGAAATGTGTTGCCACAGGTATCACGACACGTGTCGTTAGGCCTCCGGCACATTGCACTAACTAGGGATAGATTATATAACTGCCAACCTCTAATCTTTTACTGTAGTTTTTTTTTTAATTATACGTGTGTTTTCTTCAATAAGCCTTCAGTGCTAGTCAGTGCTTGTGTTTGAGCCTTCTCTGTTTCTTGTCATTTTTTCGCGCAGTTTTGTACCTATGAATTACCAACTCCCCAGCTCTCAGTACTCTTATGAACTGTTTGCTTCAATTTTGTTCGCTATTTGCTTTGTCGTAGCATTTGAGACTTTATTGCAGCATAACACGCTGTCGAGCCTTCCCTTCAATAGGCGTTACATTCAGACCGCAAGGGTGCCAATACCCATTTTGAGATTTGATAAAAGTGGCTAGTATTTCTCTATCTCTGAATATTCCCGTGCGTATTTCGGTTTCAAATGCGCATGAACGCCCAAAGGTGTATACATTCTTTTATTCACACCAGTTCATTATTTTCCAAGGTTAATTTTAGGTTGCAGTTATTTCAATTTCCTACAGAGTAATTTGTTATGTTATATTTGTGTTTACAGCTGAAGAATTAACATAAAGAAACAATGGAGAACATGCACTTGATTCAAAGCAACAAAATACTGCCTCTAAATAGGGCTCATTTCTTTTCTTTGAGTCCCAACTTTTAACACCGGTGAACGCGGGGTGCCGTTTGGCGTAGTCCCTGGAAGTCGCGATATATATTTCGGATTATGACCAAGCGTGTTCACTTACCTCGTAGAAACTATGCCTTTTAGTGGGGTGTTTAAAAGCCTGCAAAAGCGCCCAAGTGCATTCCTATTTTCTTTGGACTGTGCGGCGACACTTGAAATGTTCCTTTGCAAATGGTAGCTATGCTATGACAGAGTAGCCATTGTCCGAAAACAAGCTTGAACCGCCTACAACTCACCAACTGTTGCGAGCAAACAATGAAAAGTTGGTTACTTTGCTTCGCACTGCAAACTGTCAGTTTAAATTGGGACGTTGGATTGTAAAACCGCAACAGAAATATAGGTGACCATCGAATGCGAGAAGATATCTCGACCATTATCCCAATAAACTGTGTTTACAAACAATAGTTCCAACTGCTGACTAATCCGTCACGTATGTATTTCACGAACAAAACGCGTATAATGGCATTTATCCACACCCAAGGCGTACAATGGGCTTATGCGCACGCACATCTTGAATGACGATTTCAAATTTGCTGAAATAACAATGAGCTAAGGCTGCAGTGATACGTATCAGAAAGCCATTCTCTTTTGCTTCCATCCTTTGTCGTGTGATGTCAGGACATTGCCAACGTCACCTCATGACTGTCACGCAAGAACTTGCAACGGTCTTTTCTCGAACTGCTGAGTGAACGCCTTGGCATTTTTAACAGTAACTCATTTATTTCATACTCACGTAACTTCGACACTACAGGTGTTGTTAACGCTTGTGCTTGAGCCTCTGCTCAGTTCCCTCACCTTTGTTGGTGTCTGCACGCCGTGCAAATTAACATTAGAGGCATGTCATCATAAGGGGAAGAAATTCGCAGAGCTATCTCATATAGGTGCCGACTGATCACTTATTAAATCCTGTAGGTCAAGGATGTAAGGGTACATGTAACTACAACTACCTTCTGCGAGGCAATCGCTTGTCGTGCTCTTAAAAACCAGGACGCCGCTTTGGCACTTCATTAAGGAGGTTGTGATTTTCAGAATTATCGTGCTGTTTGATTTGTGTGTGTCACCATATTGAGTGTGTTACAGGCAGCTGATAGAGCACAGCCAACAAGTTTTCTATAAATAATGGAAGAGAATTGAGAATTAGAACTGGAATGGAATGAAAAAAACTTTATTTATGAGAATTAGAAATAAACTTTTACATTCTACGACACGATTGCATATAAGTGGTATCTACATCTAATTTTGAGATCAGGCATGATTGTGGTTTTCTTGTGCCACGTTACACACACACAAAGTTATCATCAACAACAACAAAAAAAGCTTTTCCGTCATGGCATGCAAACAGTAAACTTACAATAAAAACATGTAGTTTTGCAAGAGTTATAACTAACGTGATATCAATGCGTTTTAGCACATCGTTGGTTTATCTTCTCAGGAAATAGGTGCTTACGTTCTAAATTTAGTTAAAACTTTTGTTAGGATTATGAGCCTATATTAAGAGTTTATGAGTTCAAGTGTTCTAAAATGGATGTTTCCATGACTGTGCTATTGTTATTGCGTCACGTTGCATAACAGTAGGAAAATTTTTAAAGGCTCATATATTTGAAGTCGAATCAGAGATATGGCCTTGAACGATGACACGAACTCGTATTATCCCTGAAGAAATACATTCATCGCCACAGTAGGTTGACACGTGTGAAATGGCTTGCTCTGCACATACACTGCCGCTAGTAACCGATGGCTATTACACACTTGTCAATTCGCTTTAATTTTGTTAATGCTTTGTCTTTAGGGGAGGTTCTCGCTTTAATACCAGAACTTAAAGTTGCACAAGGTTCTATTCAATGTCACACTGGGCACTTCTTTCTTAAGTTCCCCACAGAAACTCTCAGAAATGAGTTCTGCGGAGACCTTTAAGATGAACGAAGGTTTACGAAAGAGAAAGAAGACAACCACCCATTTGCAGAACGAAGTCACAAGAAAATTCGTACGCATTTCTCAGAAAGAAACGCCTGTTAGTTGCCAAAAAATTAGCCCTGGTCCGGTCTTCGAACCTGGTACCAATGCTTTTCCTGAGTGGTTGCCATCTTTCCCTTTCATAAGTTATTGTTTACTTTACTTTTACATACCTTTTACTGATGCACACAAAAGCAAATCCCAAATTGAATTGTACTTTGAATACCTAGCCCAAGGATATCGTTGATACTAATTCTAGTAGTCATGAAAAAAAGATGCACGAAAAGAAACGATAACTGAGAACGAAATTTGCCGATGATTACAATGTTCCCGACATATCCAGCTTTCATGAATGGATGGATGGATGATGGATGTATTCGACTACATGTGCGCTTCAGATCAGGCGGTCCGTTCACGTCACCTAGGCTAAAGTTAAGTACTATCACTGTGTGTTTAAGGATTGAATTTCACTCTCGCCTCGATTGTAGCCACCAATCAGTTAGCCTCCTCCAGGTTATTTCTAACCATTTAAAGTCTATTTTCCCTTCACTGTCGCAAAACCCCAATGCTTTTAAAGGTTCCGTGCCAATATCTTCAACTATGGGGTGGGGCCCTTACAGAACATTATCATGTTCAGCCGTCTCTTTCACCTCTCCACACGCACTACACATCGTACATGTGCCTTCGCGTTTTGCTCAGTACGTTTTGGTAAACAATACTCCTGTTCTAGCCTCAAAGAGCGAAGAACTACCCCGAGCATTTTCGTAGATCTTTTCCCTTGCAATTTCTTGCTTAAAGGAGCACTGACATCACATTTCAAGATCCAGATGTGCCCTTCATTCCATCACTTGGTATGCATAGGGCTTCTTGGCCAAATTTGAATGGTGCCGTTGCGTCGAAGTTATTTAATTTTGACGTCAAACAGCGTAGAAAAGCTAAGAAGAAAAAACGAAAAATCGACTGCCCTGCGCCATCGACACTAGTGCTACGTGTTCGGTGTGATATTCCACAAATACCACCCTGAGTGACGATACTCTAGTAACGATGACGTTGACGATCTCTGAGTGTGTTTGGAGCCGACTCCCCACCATGCTCTCACTAGTGGCTCTCCTTGCTGTGTTGAAGCGTGCGTGCGATTTATCGTCTCGCATCGACAGATTTGCGTTGTGCTCCACTGCGTGTCAGTATGATCATTCAGAGTGACAATGCGTGCCAGAATGTCGGGAAACCACTGCGTAGTGAGAACCTGCACGCTGAGGCGCGGGAAAAGCGGAAAGCGCGTGGTGTTTCATGCCTTTTCAAGCCACGAGCCCCAACGCAGCTAGTGGTTTGACTTACACGCCGCGCCAATGGCCAGAAGGACTGGACGCCTGTGAAGGACAGCCGCATTTGCTCCCTTCCTTTTGCCGCGAGCTGCTACAGGGTGAATTCTTCGTTGGCGAACCAGTTGGCTTTCACTGACAGTACGAGGCCTCTTTTCGAGGCCGGGGCTACTCCTACCGTGTGCCTTGCTGCTGCTTAAAGCAGAGATTCACTCGCCGAAGGTTCGTGACGTGATGTGCGTAGGTGGTGTTGCTGACCGCCGACATCACGGCCGGGACTGATAAATACAATGCACTTAACGCGAAGCTTGTCATGCAAGGATCGTCGCGAATCACGGCGATACCCAATTCCAGGTCACTGTCATCATCACTTGCCGATGTTGACCGCGACGACGGCGAGGACGACGATATTGGCGACAGAGGCATATCTACGCCTTCAGAGACACAGCTGGACTGAGTGTACGTGCGCTTCTAGTAGACAAAACGCCAGTGTGACGTCACCATTTTTTGTGGAAGCGGCATCAGCTGTGCAGCGGCCTCGACGTGGCCGCGAGGCAGCGCCGCCAGCATTACCATTTGGCGGGCTTTCCACGCATTTCGAACTGCATTCGATAGCGAATATATTAATAAACATTACAGATACTCATTCGTCACTCAGATATCTTATAGGTTGCGAATTGCTACTAGGGAGCTATAGCTACACGTTAACGTAAAAATCTCGACATGAGTAAATGGGATGTCAATGCTCCTTCAAAATTTCGGTAGGTCTCCTGTGATGATTTTGTAAGCATTCCCTTCTTCCACATGTCCCTCTCTGTTTCATTCACCTTCTTCTTAACCAATGAGTCCTTTTGGCTTGGTATTCTGCTGTTGTCTAAATACTTGCTTGACAACTTTCGAGTTCGTTTCCTCAATTTAGTATGGACATTCTTCATGTGCAAGTAACTGAAACCTTTCCTAGCCCAACGCTTCTCTCCCATTTTTCTCAAACGCTTCTCAAATTCGAATTTGCTGCTAGCTTCCATGCACTCAAACGATGTTCATCCTATGCCACCCTGTACCCCCTGATTCGATTATGTCAGTGTCTTTGATGAGTTCTGCTTGATTCATGGAAAAAGAAATCGCCACACGTTACTATGGGGAATGGCGTGAGTATTTCGAAAATTAAATTTTTTGCGTTGTGACAGGGGACAGGTGGTGCCATCTAGCTGGGTGCAGTTGAAACAAAACGTCTGCAATCTCGAAGCCAATGGTGGGAAATTGAACAATGGCCGTTGTTGGTGCTGTGGCTTTTGCTGCTTTTGGTCTGCAGCTACTAGCGCAGTAAAGCCGGGCAACGTTGTGTACGGCAACAGTGACATAAGTCGGTCCGGTCAGTCCGCTTCCTGAAGTGGGCAATTTGAAGTGCGTAACCTAAAGCATAGCACTCAAACGGGATTTTATTTCAGTATGAGCCCTTTCTTGGCACAAAAGTAACACTACGAGGTTTCTGGACAGCCATTTCGACAATCAACGTCGACCGAATAGTTGAATTCAGTGTCCCTTTAAGGAGACTATTTGCACTACATGGCATTTACGTAGTGCTTTTTTCTCGAAACACCAGCAAGTAACATCGTGTCTTTCTCCTTGCCATGCGAAAAACCCGGGTTCCATCTTTAGTGGGACCAAAAATGTTCAGCTTTAATTTATTTTATTTTTTCTCAATTTTTCCCCCCATGGACGATTTTTCGCTCACAACCAATAGTCCAACGGTGCCGATACTAACGGCGGAATTTCCGCGACACAAGCTCTTTAGTGCTATAGTGTTAAAATTTATGGGTCAATGAGAAAATTTCTTGGCGGCCTGAATACCCCCGCTGCTAAGGCTGCTGTTCAGCTACTGAAACTGTTGGAGTCCCTTGTAATGGTTATTCAATAGGTGAATTAGCAAATATGGCATCGACATTCAACAATGCGTTCTTTGAAGAATGGTCGAAGAACGAAGAACCAGTAAATTGTTATGCAATAAAATGCTGGAAGTCGGCATGGCCGCCCATCAGACTTCCGACAATGAGCTTTTAAATACCAATTTCCATTGCAGATATTCTTAGTTGTCTGTGAACCTAACATGGACTCGATTTCTCGCATTTCTTGATATATCTTCATATGTGCTCTCAGTGATCAACCTAAAAGCAAGGTACTCGTTAGCACACACCGCGATCTGACTTACATACAACACGGCATTGTTCCACACACAAGTAACCATTACGTGAGCTTCATTATTACACACATTGATTGATTGATATGTGGGGTTTAACGTCCCAAAACCACCATATGATTATGAGAGACGCCGTAGTGGAGGGCTCCGGAAATTTCGACCACCTGGGGTTCTTTAACGTGCACCCAAATCTGAGCACACGGGCCTACAACATTTCCGCCTCCATCGGAAATGCAGCCGCCGCAGCCGGGATTCGAGCCCGTGACCTGCGGGTCAGCAGCTGAGTACCTTAGCCACTAGACCACCTCGGCGGGGCTCATTATTACACACAAAAGGCGGATGTTTTCAGTAAGCGGAGTTTACCTACACGCAAGTGCGAAAATTAACTGCTTCCACCTGAAGACAGTGCCGCAAGCCACAATAAAGTCTACACATTGCGATTGTCAATTTTAGGGCGCATCATCCCCTTTGATGTAGCTCGATAATAAAACTCAATGTCATAGATTTGGCGAACTTTGTGTTCACTAACGGTTAAGTATACGGAACGACGGGTCACCTACATTTATTCGGGAAACTTCTTACTGCAGCTACCTTGACCAAACTTTTGTATCCAGGTGCCTTCTGTCTAGTGAACGTTGGTACACAGTTTGGAAACTCGTGGCAGTGATCACCTACCAACTTAGGTTCAGTTGAAGTGGTTCCGCCGCTAAGCTCCTCACTACATCCATCATTGTTCAAAGCAGCTGTCCTGGAGCGATTGTCAACACACGACCGTATGGTCTGAAAAAGATAACATCGCTGCTTCTCCACCGCGTAAATGACCAGACAAATTAACCGATCAATTCAGAGATCAGCAATTGACTCCCAATATAAGACCCTTTGTGCAATTCGACAGCTCTCAGAATCACGACACTTAAAACGAAATCACCGTCAGACCTTTCGAACTGTCACCGAGCTCAACGACATGTTCTTGGGCGTCGTGACAAGCTTGACAGGCAGCGGTGGAGGACTTTCTGCTGATATCTGAACCCAAGGCAACCTCTGTCTAAAGTTAGCAGGTAGCACGAGGTCTGAAGGCAATTTCACAGTAATGCATGCCAACCATTCCAGACCTTGGCTCTACTTCAAGGTCGACAGAAACTGATGTAGCCGACGACCACTGCAACCTCTTCGCAACCAACGCGAATGTCATGAATAATCGAGCCTCTTAGCATCATTGTAATTCCGCCGACGTCTGACCAGCATCTAGATATGGTTTTCACAGTGCAAGAGCTTGACACTACAATTCGTGCTTCCCGACGCTCATTGGCAGAAGGGCCTGAGGAAACCACATACGCTGCACTACGCCCCCCCCCCCCCTAATGCAAAAGCACGGCACATCTTCCTGTCTCGTTAAAACACCTCGTGGGAGTCGTGAAATGTACCAGGATAACTGGAAATGCCATCGCATTGTTGCGGCGCCTGAACCAGGGCAGTGTCCTTGAGCGAATCTTTCCTACCGGCTGATCACCTTAAGCAGATTCGTCTGAAAAGTAATGGAAAAAACGGTACTGTCAAGATAAGAATGAAATGTTGAAAGCAAGAATTGATTTGCCGAATTCGCGAATGGCTTTAGAAGAGGCTGGTCTGCAGTTGACGGTGTGGTTGACGTGATTTCCAATGTTGAGTAGGAAACAAGACAACGCA
The DNA here is from genome assembly GCF_013339725.1 of Rhipicephalus microplus. Taxonomy (NCBI): domain Eukaryota; kingdom Metazoa; phylum Arthropoda; class Arachnida; order Ixodida; family Ixodidae; genus Rhipicephalus; species Rhipicephalus microplus. The sequence continues at coordinate 60,456 of NW_023612106.1, read as the reverse complement.
TATTAGTGGCGACCGTCTACCTAGATATTAAAGGTGCCTACGATAATTTACTCCGCTATGTGATCCTCGGCGCACTAGAAGATTTAAACGTTAGTCGATGACTATACACCTGGATTGTTGATTATCTTAGTGGCCATACCGTTTATATTACGACAAGCGACAGAGATGTCTATTGATACAATATTCACCATGGTGTTGCCCAAGGGGGAGTTCTCAACCCTATTCTGTTAAACGTTACGATGTTTAGACCAGCAGCAGAACATCCCAGCACGATAATGGTCAGCGCATATGCGAATGACATATGCATATGGGCATTCAGAGCTGCGCGACTACTATTGCAAGCCCGACTTGAACGTGCAATCGCGATCACCTACGGTATAAGCGTCTCACTTTTTCAGTTGATGGATTCACAGTGGTTGCATTAATTCGCCAACACATGGAACAATGATACCAGCTGTAATGCGCCATAATTCCCTTGGGCTAATCATAGACAGAAATATTTTGTGGTCCAGACACGTCGCAGCACTGAAATCAAAGTTAAAAAGCTTTGTTTTCGTTCTTCGGACTTTGGCAGGAGCAAGTTGGGGCCTATTACAATCACCACTTCTGTTATAGAACACTCTGTAGCATATATACGGTTCAGCATGCTGGTGCTCTCAAGCACCAAACCAGGCTGTGTGCACACACTTGAGAGCATTCAAGCTCAAGCATTATGGGCACGCTTCGGCTGCACGTCCATGAACTGAACCATCGCGGAAGCTCAGGCTTGTACAATCTGCCTGTACATCTGCTGCGAGCCACTTCGCGTGCATTTTCGCTTGTTGACCCGACACAGGGTAGCTTTCTTTCAGCACTTCCCGTCACCCACCGAGGCAGCTGTTTTTCAAGAGCCATATCACGGCGTAACAATAGTCTACCATCAAGTTTTCTTTCCTTCAGTGTTCGTGGAACACCTCCATGGGTGCCACCTTAAACGACCATTAACCTTATGATTTCTGGATTTATGAAGAAGTCGCTCGTTTATTTTCATCAGCTCGCTTTAAACAACTAACCCCATATCAAATTTACACTGTGTATTTTGTGCCCGTGTACACTGAAGGATCCACCACGTTTCACAACTGCGCTGAGGTCTTTGTCATTGAACAAATGATTATTGCTCAACGCTTCCCGATTGATCACAAGATCACATCAACGGCCGCCAACCTTGTTGCTATTCGGGAGGAAATGAGATTCATTTCTGGAGAGCAACTTCGAACATGGACCTTATTCTGCGATGCCAAACCTGCTTTGCAAACCATTACCTGCATCATGGGACAAAGTCCATATTATACTCTGTCCAAGAAATTGCAAAAGTTCTCACTCTCTCAGCAAATTGCCACATCGTCATCTTCCTGTGGATTTATGCGCACTGCTTTATAATGGGAAATGAAAATGCAGATGCTGAAGCTGAAACAATCTTAACCATGGCCACGAAGTGCGCCTTCCGTTCAGTCGTGAACGGAATGCGCACTAACCAGTGGCCCTGAAGTGCGCATTCCGACCGCTCGTGAACACTGTGACATGCCAGAAACTCTAGTCTTCGTTCAGCGAACTGGGAGCGCAGAGAAAAAACACAAAGGACGAAGCGAGGAACCACACAACACGAGCGCTCAACTATCAACTCGTTCTAGATCACATGTTTTATACCTGCCCAGTTAGGCACGTGAACGAGAGCAAAATGTATCATCTACTGAGGATTTGCGTGATAAGCTACTGAATGATAAGTATGTGTTGGGCCCTTTGCATGATGCCAACAGTGCAATAGTAGCCACAAGAGCGGCCATAGCTTTTTAAGAGACACTGGACTGGATGCACATTCATAGCATTGCAGTAAGCTGACGGGACTTTACATACTCATCCCCTCACCTCCCCATCCTCATCTATTACTCTTTTCTTCCCCGTTCCCGTCGTCAGTGTAGAGTAGAAAGCTGAAGCATGATATTTCTCAGGCTCTGGCTTTTTGTGAATAAACCTCTCTCTCTCACTTTGACAGCGTTGACCCAACGAATGCAAATAATAAATGTCAGTGACTCAGCAGGAATAGAACCCAGCATTCTGCGTGGCAGTCACGTATCTTCCCACAGAGCCACGTCAGGTGGCTCTGTGGGAGGATTAACATGAAATTTTGAAAGGATTAACATGAACTTTTTATTTCATGGCATGGGTGGAACGGCTGACGACGCACGGATACGCTACCGTGTGCAGCGCCGTTGAGTCGGACGTCGCGGCCAACCCAGCAGTGCAGGGTCGCAACTCCGGAGGTCCAGGATCAGGCCACGGCTCACGAGGACCACACCCGGTAGGCCTCGCCCACGAACCTGCTCCCGGCCACGGCACCCAGGCAGGAGCCGTTCGGCAGGTCTCGGCCTTGGACCTTGGACAGACACACCGGAGCTAGACCTGGCCGACACGTACGGGTCTCACGTCCGGCTCAGGAACGCTGCCAGGAACTCGTCCTCTCGAGCGGCGCACCGCTTCCTCTGCCTTCGTGGCCTCCACCCTCGAGCTCTCTTTTCCGCACGTTCCTTCTTCGTGGCCAGGGCACCGCCAGGTACCCTCGGGTGCACACTGCAGCTCATGAGCTCGTGGCCCACGTCCGAGTCTGGCGCATCACTCGGCACCAGCTCGGCGATCCTAGATTCAGCCAGCAACTTCCCTGGCACCTGGATCCTCGGCCACCCTGGACCTCGCCCGGTTCCGTGCTCCTCTGTGCGCACTCCCGCGTCTCGCCCGGCAGAACATCTCGCTCGTCCCTTGCCGATGTGCGACACTCTGGTGACACCGGCGCTTGATGGCATGGGTGCGACTGCGGAGCAGTCGACCCGCATCGGAGACGCGATGCTCCATGCGGGGAATGGCCAGCCCGTTCAGCGAAGAGCGTGCGCCGAGACGCGATGCTCGACGCAACCGTGACCATTAGCCAGGCCACGTCCATCGCTGTGTCGAACGGCTGACCGCGGAGACGCCTCGCCGAGATCCGCGATGCCCTCGGCAAGGAAGAGAACAGCAGACCAGGCCGCGCCCCGAGATGCAGTACTCGTGCCGGCAATGCCGCCCAGCTGGTGGTTGGACGGTAGCAGCGTGGACGGCCGCGTTCCCTGGCCGGAACCTGGATCGCCTGCGTCCGACACTTCGGCCCGCTGTCTCCCGTCTGCCGCTGCTTCGGCTCGTCCCCAGCCACAAAGCCCACTGCCACGTGATGGTCGCCCGTGGCCCAATCGTGGCACGCCACCTCTATGGGCCACCACAGGTCATCAGCTGATTCGCTGACACCCACGCGCACATTACACGCGCCTTGCCCCACACTTCCGTCGTTGTCGTTTTCTTCGCTCATCACATCAGGTATCGGAACTACTTTTCAATTAGACACTAATGCCCGTGAGTTCAATTGTGGCTGCAATGTTGGGTATCATCATCATCATCAGCCTGACTAGGTCCACTGCAGGAGAAAGGCCTTTCCCATGTTCCGCCATTTAACCCGGTCCTGTGCTTGCTGCTGCCAATTTATACCCGCAAACTTCTTAATCTCGTCTGCCCACCTAACCTTCTGTCTCCCCCTAACCCGCTTCCCTTCTCTGGGAATCCAGTTATTTACCCTTAATGACCAGCGGTTATCCTGTCTACGCGCTACATGCCCGGCCCATGTCCATTTCCTCTTCTTTATTTCAACTATGATATCCTTAACCCCTGTTTGTCCCCTAATCCACTCTGCTCTCTTCTTGTCTCTTAAGGTTACACCTACCATTTTTCTTTCCATTGCTCGCTGCGTCGTCCTCAATTTAAGCTGAACACTCTTTGTAAGTCTCCAGGTTTCTGCTCCGTAGCTAAGTACCGGCAAAATACAGCTGTTATATACCTTCCTCTTGAGGGATAGTGGCAATCTACCTGTCATATTTTGAGAGTGCTTGCCGAATGTACTCCACCCCATTCTCATTCTTCTAGTTACTTCAATCTCGTGGTTAGGCTCTGCGGTTATTACCTGCCCTAATAGACATAGTCTTTTACAGCTTCAAGTGCACTATTACCTATCTCGAAGCGCTGCTCCTTTCCGAGGTTGTTGTACATTACTTTCGTTTTCTGCAGATTAATATTAAGACCCACCTTTCTGCTCTTCTTGTCTAACTCCGCAATCAAGAGTTGCAATTCGTCCCCTGAGTTACTCAGCAATTCAATGTCATCGGCGAAGCGCAGGTTACTAAGGTATTCTCCATTACTGGCAGAGCTTTCAAAGTTGATTAATAGGCGTAAAGTATGTGATGTAAGAAGGTATAACATGGAGAGAATTGAACACGCTCTAAAAAACGGAGGAAGCGTCAAAGCAGTGAAGAGGAAACTTGGGATAGGCAAAAATCGGATGTATGCACTAAGGGACAAAGAAGGCAAAATAACTACCAATATGGATAGGATAGTTAAAATAGCGGAGGAGTTTTACAGAGATCTGTACAGTAGCCGAGACAACCAGGACCTTAATACTATAAGAACTAGCAGTAGCCGAGATGACACCCCACCAGTAATGATAGAAGAAGTCAGAAAAGCTTTGGAGAGCATGCAAAGAGGCAAAGCTGCCGGTGAGGATCAGGTAACATCAGATCTGCTGAAAGATGGAGGACAGATTGTGTTAGAAAAACTAGGCCACCCTGTTTACGAGGTGTCTCCTGCACGGGAAGGGTACCAGAGTCTTGGAAGAACGCTAACATCATCTTAATACATAAGAAAGGAGATGACAAGGACTTGAAGAATTACAGGCCGATCAGCTTACTCTCTGTAGTATACAAGCTATTTACAAAGGTAATCGCTAACAGAGTAAAGAAAACATTAGAATTCAATCAACCAAAGGAACAAGCAGGATTTCGAACAGGCTACTCAACAATTGACCACATTCATACTATCAATCAAGTAATAGAGAAATGCTCAGAGTATAACCAACCACTATACATAGCCTTCATAGATTACGAGAAGGCGTTTGATTCAGTAGAAATATCAGCCGTCATGCAGACACTGCGGAATCAGGGCGCAGATGAAGTATATATAAACATTCTGGAAGAAATCTACAGGGGATCAACTGCTACCATAGTGCTTCATAAAGAAAGCAACAGAATACCAATCAAGAAGGGTGTAAGGCAGGGAAATACAATCTCCCCAATGCTATTTACCGCGTGCTTACAGGATGTTTTCAGAAGCCTAGAATGGGAACAGTTAGGGATAAATGTTAATGTTGGGTATACAATTTGATAAACATAACACACGCAGCCCTCTCATACACCAATCATATCAGAATAACGTCACTTGTAGTTAGGTGCCATCCGCTGAAGTTGATTTATATGTAGCAATGTTGAGGACTACCATTGTCGCACGTACCAGCGCTTCATATGACTTAACCCCTTCTGGTGTTGTCAATACCATGTTGCTGTTGGCACTATTACGGAAGTGTGAACTGGTTATTATAAAACATGCGCGGCTGTAACACGTCTCGTGGGATGGGAAAGACTTAATGGGGCACTCACTGAAGAATTTTCATTTTTTGTATCAAATGAAAGATCGTGTCCCTAGGAGTCTAGAAAATGTTCTGGTAAATGTGAGTACACCCTGAAAAGTAATTACAGATGCTCTTGAAAACTAGCTTAGATTCGCATTGTACCCTTATGTCACCACATGTTACGAGTTTCTTGTAGCATTATCTTGCAAGATTCTACAACTGCTGTCCTGCATAACTCCATTGGTGAGGTACAAGCGGCCAGTTCCAATTTCTTAAGTGTTGCGCAAGTGGCCATATTGTATATTTCGGTACCTGATGTCATAGCAACTGGTGCATGAAGTCACCAGATTTAACACCGCAGCCTGGTGTCCTGCTTGTGTCGGTTTCGGCTTGTGCACCAAGCGAAAACTTACTTTGATATAAGGATACCTACAATATATGATCGGCATTAACTGAGGTTCACACTTGATGAGAGCAGCCTCTCTATATTGGAGATTTCTATGACGCAGTAAACTGAACTTCGAAAATTAATGTTAATACTCTTTTAATTGTGTTCGTTTCATCAAGGGTCCTCCTCACCAATCTTGGGCGTTGCCAATAAAAAACCCTTATTCGTAAGTTGGGTTTATTGGCTCCAAATCAATTTGGTGATGCATTCCCTAGAGTGTCTTCGAGTGTATTCCAAATTTACAGAGAGTCATAGCCTTTTATTGCATCATGTTACCAGGCGCTTATAATGGATATTCGAAACATGTTATAATTATGTTTTTTAAATATGTAATGCTGCTATTGGGCCTTTGTCAACATCTGTGTGTATTACTGTGTTTAGACTTTTCTTTTACTTTTTTTTGTGCAAGTTATTCCATGCCGAATTTCGGCCATGCTGGCGACCATCTCAAGTGTACGTGAAAGGGAACGTTGCTTGTTTAGTGCAGTGGAAACACTAAATCGCTAAAATATTCCAGACTGGGAAAAAAAATTGATCACGTGGAAGTTTTCCAAAATTTTGCAAAATGTCGTGTCGGTGATGTTCACCTGAAAATTGATTCTAAATAGCATTGTTTGTGCGGCGATGGCGTAGTGGTTAGAGCATCCGCCTCGCATGCAAGAGGTCCGTGGTTCAAATCCCGGTACCGCGCAGTTTCCAACCGGATAAAAAAAAAATCCGCGTGTTGATGGAACTGCATTAGGAGGCCTGGGGTGCGGCCTCACCGGCAAACACCGCCGAGAACGCACTCCCTCACCAGAGAAGAATTGGCCACCCTGGTGCAGTATCTGGCCACTACCTCCCACATGCTTACGTCAAATAACTCACGGCCCTCAGTCCCCAGCAGCTGCGAAGCAACTGACCACGGCGGCGGTCAGATCTGCAACGCAGCAGAGGGTGCTAAGAATCTCTGGATCCGGACAGGCCGCCATTGGAACCTGAACTTGGCAACGTTTAACGCTAGAACCTTATCTAGTGAGGGAAGTCTAGCTGTACTATTCGAGGAGCTAGAGGGTGTTAAATGGGATATAATAGGGCTCAGTGAGGTTAGGAGGACAGATGAAGCCTATACGGTGCTACAGAATGGGCACGTCCTTTGCTACAGGGGCTTGGCAGACAGAAGAGAACTGGGAGTGGGGTTCCTAATTCACAGAAACATAGCTGGCAACATAGAGGAATACTAAAGCATTAATGAAAGGGTGGTAGGTATCGCAATTAAACTGAATAAAAAATACAAAATGAAGGTAGTACAGGCTTACGCGCCCACATCCAGCCATGATGACGCTTCAGTTGAAAGCTTCTATGAAGACGTGGAATCGGCAATGAGTAAGGTAAAAACACAGTATACTATAGTGATGGGCGACTTTAATGCAAAGGTAGGGAAGAAGCAGGCTGGAGACCAAGCAGTGGGAGATTATGGCATCGGTACTAGAAACGCCAGAGGAGAGCTACTAGTAGAATTCGCAGAACGCAATAATTTACGGATTTTGAATACCTTCTACCGAAAACGAGAAAACCGCAAGTGGACATGGAGGAGCCCTAATGGCGAAAATAAGAACGAAATAGACTTTATAATGAGTGCACACCCTGGAATCGTGCAGGATGTGGAAGTGATTGGCATGGTACGATGCAGTGACCATAGAATGGTACGGTCTCGAATTCGCCTAGACTTGAAGAAGGAACGACAGAAACTGATACGCAAAAAGCCAATCAATCAGCTAGCACTGAGAGGGAAAGTACAGGAATTCAGAGTGTCGCTGCAGAACAGGTACTCGGCTCTTAGTGAGGAAACCAACCTTAGCGTAGATACAATGAATGATAATTTGACGAGCATCATTACGGAGTGTGCAGTGGAAGTTGGAGGCAGGGTAGTAAGACAGGACACCGGCAAGCTTTCCCAGGAAACGAAGAACCTAATTAAGAAGCGTCAAATCATGAAAGTGTCAAGTACAACAGACAAAATAGAACTGGCAGAGCTTTCGAAGTTGATTAATAGACGTAAGGTATGCGATGTAAGAAGGTATAACATGGAGAGAATTGAACATGCTCTGAAAAACGGAGGAAGTGTCAAAGCATTGAAAAGGAAACTTGGGATAGGCAAAAGTCGGATGTATGCACTAAGGGACAAAGAAGGCAAAATAACTACCAATATGGATAGGATAGTTAAAATAGCGGAGGAGTTTTACAGAGATCTGTACAGTAGCCGAGACAACCACGACCTTAATACTATAAGAACTAGCAGTAACCCAGATGACACCCCACCAGTAATGATAGAAGAAGTCAGAAAAGCTTTGGAGAGCATGCAAAGAGGCAAAGCTGCTGGTGAGGATCAGGTAACATCAGACCTTCTGAAAGATGGAGGACAGATTGTGTTAGAAAAACTAGCCACCCTGTTTACGAGGTGTCTCCTGACGGGAAGGGTACCAGAGTCTTGGAAAAACGCTAACATCATCTTAATACATAAGAAAGGAGATGACAAGGACTTGAAGAATTACAGGCCGATCAGCTTACTCTCTGTAGTATACAAGCTATTTACAAAGGTAATCGCTAACAGAGTAAAGACAACATTAGAATTCAATCAACCAAAGGAACAAGCAGGATTTCGAACAGGCTACTCAACAATTGACCACATTCATACTATCAATCAAGTAATAGAGAAATGCTCAGAGTATAACCAACCACTATACATAGCCTTCATAGATTACGAGAAGGCGTTTGATTCAGTAGAAATATCAGCCGTCATGCAGACACTGCGGAATCAGGGCGTAGATGAAGTATATATAAACATTCAGGAAGAAATCTACAGGGGATCAACTGCTACCATAGTGCTTCATAAAGTAAGCAACAGAATACCAATCAAGAAGGGTGTAAGGCAGGGGGACACAATTTCCCCAATGCTATTTACCGCGTGCTTACAGGAGGTTTTCAGAAGCCTAGAATGGGAACAGTTAGGGATAAGAGTCAATGGAGAATACCTTAGTAACCTGCGCTTCGCCGATGACATTGCATTGCTGAGTAACTCAGGAGACGAATTGCAACTCATGATTACGGAGTTGGACAAGGAGAGCAGAAAGGTGGGTCTTAAAATTAATCTGCAGAAAACGAAAGTAATGTACAACAACCTCGGAAAGGAGCAGCACTTCGAGATAGGTAATAGTGCACTTGAAGTTGTAAAAGACTATGTCTACTTAGGGCAGGTAATAACCGCAGAGCCGAACCACGAGATTGAAGTAACTAGAAAAATAAGAATGGGGTGGAGCACATTCGGCAAGCACTCTCAAATTATGACAGGTAGATTGCCACTATCCCTCAAGAGGAAGGTATATAACAGCTGTATCTTGCCGGTACTTAGCTACGGAGCAGAAACCTGGAGACTTACAAAGAGGGTTCAGCTTAAATTGAGGACGACGCAGCGAGCAATGGAAAGAAAAATGGTAGGTGTAACCTTAAGAGACAACAAGAGAGCAGAATGGATTAGGGAACAAACGGGGGTTAAGGATATCATAGCTGAAATCAAGAAGAAGAAATGGACATGGGCAGGGCATGTAGCGCGTAGACAGGATAACCGCTGGTCATTAAGGGTAATTGACTGGATTCCCAGAGAAGGGAAGCGGGTTAGGGGGAGACAGAAGATTAGGTGGGCAGATGAGTTTAAGAAGTTTGCGGGTATAAATTGGCAGCAGCAAGCACAGGACCGGGTTAACTGGCGGAACATGGGAGAGGCCTTTGTCCTGCAGTGGACGTAGTCAGGCTGATGATGATGATGATGATGATGATGTGCGTTCATCTGTACTTATCGTTGGCGCTACTTCGGGACTTTACCCTCCATTAAAACTTAAAACATAGTCACCTTGAAACCGCATGCTTCACAAAGCATGGGTTCCCGGGATAGGTGGGATCGGCGAAATTTTGAATATTTTCTTGAAAACAGAAATTACTCACATTGGTATCGATGATAGCAGCTAGGTCTCTTAACACACACAGCTTAAATATTATAAAAATGTCAATACGAGCAGTGTTTTCAGAACTGACCATGGTAGAAATACCGACATTGATACATATTCTGACGAGCGCATAAACACAGAATTGGCGCAATGGTGCACATTAAACCACTTGTAAGTTCGCCGATATTTCTGAAGCGGGGATCTAAAACTTACTGCTATATTAATGCAAAGTACAAGACAAAAAAATGAAATAAATTTCATCAAATTCTGGCCAGTAGTTTACTGAAAAAAGTGTGACTTATATGTCCCACTGACTCATGTGAGGTAATTCTATTAAAAAGTGAGAAAACTTTCTCGCACAGTTTCATGAAGTCAAGTATTCTGATAGTTATAGCACCAGAACTGGACGCCAACAAAGAGTAAAAAATGACCCGAGTGCTCTTTGTCTTTGTCAAGAAGGACACGTCTTTTTGTCGTCGTTCTGTTCTCACGCTATAACTATCGCCATTTCATACCAACTACCCTAAACTGCCACACTTCAAATATCCCGATTGCATGAATGCGTAGTTGGAATGAAATGGTCAAAGCAATAGACGCAGGAAATTCAATCTCAAGATGTGAATAGCAAAGTTGTGGAACTACCATTTAAGCAGGAGAACACAACCTGAATTTTCGCCTCTATAGGGTCTTCATAACGCTGTGTGTGTTCATTTTCAGCTTACTTCAACGGAAGAACCCACCATATATTTAGTTTCTAGTCTATTTGGCTGTCTTTGCTTTTACTGTTGAGATTGTTCAGTAGAGACGTTGTCTCTGCATATGTGCCTAGTTTAGAAGGGGTATCTAATATTAAGAAAAATGTTTGCGCAACAGGACTGAGGGATGATCGGGACAATTTTTCGGAGGAGGTATAAATGATCCTGTGCAGTCATCGATTAAATTATTAACTTACAAAAACACATGATCACCCGAAAAGAAATCACCTGTCGGAAAAAACAGAGAAGGGGAAATTATCCGGCTTTTGAGTGGTAGGTTCTATCTAGCACATGAAGGGGAAAATTCAGAAGCTATCATAAAATCATGGCAGCATATCGAGGGAGTGAATGAGGGATAGTGGGGCGAAGTATCCGTCCGTCCATTCGTTCTTGCTTCCGTCCGTCCGTGCATCTCTGTGACCGTCCATGCGTCCATTCGCCCGTTCGTGCGTGTGTTTGTTCGTGCGTCCGCACGTTCATCTGTGCGTCCGTCCCTGCGTTCGTCAATGCATCCGCCCCTGAGTCCGTCCATGCGTCCATCCGTCGGTGCAGCCATCCGTGAGTCCGTCCATGCATCTGTCTGTGTGTCTGTTCGTCAATCTAGTCAACACTCCAAGTACCACCATCTCGCATCTTTTTATCATATATTCTGCACATAGAAGCACCGCTATCCAGCCGACATTCCAAGGACTAAACGAGAGGTGGCACACACACGCTTTCTCACGGCTTGCGCTTCATGTCTACTTCCCACCTTTAACCACCTCGAGTTCATGGTATATACTAGTTCACTGTATTCATGGCACTGCGGGCCAACGCTCGCTAAACCTTTCTGAAACCAAGGAGGTTATGCCCAGCGAGTATAACGTAGCAACCCTTTCTTTTCAGATAGTGCTCAATGTACATGCCAATGACTGCTAAGGGGGAATGAGAGACAGGAGAATTCGGCTTTCGGTTTACGCGCACGCTGCGAATTTTTTATTGTTCAACAACGCACAGAAGAAATCTCTCACCAGCACCACCTTGGAGGTCAAAATGTAAGGCTGGTTACACACTGCGACTACTACTACAGCTACGAGGGACGAACGGGTGCTGCTATAAAGAGCGTCCGCCCTAAAATAAATCACCACCCAGGCACCCCGTACAACTGGTTAATTATCTGAGAATTAAATGTGTGGCTTTAGCCGTGAGTTATACCCGACGTGGCACTGAAGCCCTTCACAATAATAGTTACATTTTAGTGCTTGTGAATGAGTGAAACACGTTTAGCTTGGGTTTAAGACAATGTTTATTTCGCATGGCGCACATCGTGTTTCACATGATGGCAATCATGAGGAGTAAAATCAGCGGTTAAATGCGTTTCGCAATGCGTTAATCATAGCGGTTATTTTCCAACCACAGGTAGTCAGAGACGTCGCAGGCGAAGCTAAAGTGCCGCGGTAGAAACTCCCGCCCATAGCGGGCATTTGCCCCGGCAAACACGCTCCCGCAATCGTTACGTTCTAGCCGCAACGACGTTGCAAGCGTTCGAAATTGCTAGCTACGCGGCAGTGTGGTTTGCAGAATTCACCCGCCACTGGCGCTTGTGTTCCCGTTCATGATTTAGCGCTGCTTGGAAAGCTGCTGGATCATCGGTACGCAGTTGCTGCCAACACTGAGCCTCCTGGGCCTGTTTTTGTGCCTGGACTGCACGCACCATCAATTGAGCGAATGTGAGCTCTCTCACGTTTCCACTTTCAGCAATCTTCTAGACTGACCCGTAGTATACCCACATGGAAGCTTTGAGGAGAACCGAATGCGTGCGTGTGGTCGATGCCATGGTTGCGACGGGGTGGATGACGTCACTCACAGTGCAGCCAATGGCTTGCGTGCTTGTGTATGATGTTGTGAATGACGTAACTGATAACGCATTCTATGCAGACCACACATGACACCATGGTGGACGCATTTTCGTTTCTGATCAAAAGTCAACGCCATTTTAAAAATACAGCTGGTCTTGAAGTTGCAACATTCATTTGTGAAAAAAGAAAACAAAACAAAAGGGAGGGGCGAATGTCGAGGGTGGTTTCCCTCTATTAAGATGCCGGTGATCACCGCTCCTCGTACGGCTTAATCAAGGAGAGAGCTTCTTTGGCTCAAACAATACGGAAAAAGAAAAAGAAAAATAGTGGAGGAAAGAAACAAATTGGCGCCAATTAATTAGTTTTTTGTATTGTTTGCGCCAAAGAAGTTTTTTTTCTTATTTTGCTATGTACCAACTACATCCAACACAAGTTTTATTGATTATCCAGCAGAACCCTTTGGGTCTTCTGGTCAGGTCGGGTGCGGATGGCCTCCCAAGTTTCCCCCAGCAGGGTGAGTATGAGAGGCGACTGTACCTTTACGGGCTTGTTCGAGCATTCCCGTGTTGCAGTGTCACTCTCGACTTGCATCACGGATATTGGTTTACATAAGCATAGGGGCTTATGTGAGGCAACCTTTCCAAATGTGGATGAATGGACGAACTTTTCTTGGTTCTTTGGAACATGCTTTAGCACCTTGCGGGCCGCTCCCATGTCGGAACAGAAAGACCAAGTCTCTCTGCTGCGTCGCGGGCCCAATGGACTGCCCATGCATACCTGTTGTTCGAGTCCGGAGCTTGTGATAGCACTCTTCCATTCGGACGGCGTCCTGACTTCCCCACATCGTAACGCCGGGCACCGCCGAGCATATGTTACAAGTTAGCTATATCGTCGCAGAAGGAACGTGTAATAGTTGGCTGTATTTTTCGATACTTTTTTTCAATAGCACGGGTTTACGGTATGTCCCAACCTGAAGAAGCCTGAGTGTCAGAGCCAGAGGTCGGCCTAGTTTTCTGTGAGTTGGAGGGTATTTTTGCCGTACAAGGTAAAAATATTTTGCTACTTCGTGATACGAGATGGGAGGGTCACGGTTCTCAAAAAAATTGAGTACCCTTAAGCTTCGCCTTTAGGAGTTGAACGCGATAGCGAAATCCTGCCCCTTGTGCACCATTCAACCGTTAAGTGCATACTTATTCATATGTTTTGTTACACACACTCGCACAAAAAATATTGTACCAGCGCACACGCGAATGGTACATACAGGTTCTTGATCTAAAGCAAGAGTCGCATGGCCTCCAAGATAGACGTCATGCACTTGCCATTTCGCAAGCCATAAAGAGTCTCGCAATGCCTCACAGGTGGCAGCATATCATCCAGCGTTTGCTGTTTATTGTCACCTTATTGCGCACTTCTTATAAGATGAACACATGGGATGAATGAATAGATGGACACAAGCGAAAGCTTACAACTTAGTTTAATAGACAGACACATGATGCTTTTATGCAATCCTGTTTCATGGTTACGAAAAGTGTTTAAAAAAGACACCACAAAAAATTTCTACGTTACAATTGAAACGACCAGTCATGCCGAGGTAACACGCACCTATCATGCATCTTGAATTACAAGTTAGGATATATCAAATGTAACCATGCGCCTGCAAATCGCCGAATGGGCTCGTTTTTGTCGTGACACCTGTCGAACAAAATGCGTTAAGGAGACCCCTCCCACAACGTGTCATTTGTGTAGTGTTTTTTCCGAAGCGGCTGTAAGTAACATTGTGGCTGTGTGGTAGGACGCCTGCTTGCCGGGCGAGTGGACCGGGTTTAATCCTCAATGGGACCAAAAATTTTATTCTTCGTTTTATTTGCTTCTTTCTCGATTTTTCGCTCATGGAGGACTTTTCGCTCATTACCAACGGTGCCAATGCCCCGCCGCGGTGGTCTAGTGGCTAAGGTACTCGGTTACTGACCCGCAGGTCGCGGGTTCAAATCCCGGCTGCAGCGGCTGCATTTCCGATGGAGGCGGAAATGTTGTAGGCCCGTGTGCTCAGATTTGGGTGCACGTTAAAGAACCCCAGGTGGTCTAAATTTCCGGAGCCCTCCACTACGGCGTCTCTCATAATCATATGGTGCCCCGCCGCGGTGGTCTAGTGGCTAAGGTACTCGGCTGCTGACCCGCAGGTCGCGGGTTCAAATCCCGCCTGCGGCGGCTGCATTTCCGATGGAGGTGGAAATGTTGTAGGCCCGTGTACTCAGGTTCGGGTGCACGTTAAAGAACCCCAGGTGGTCAAAATTTCCGGAGCCCTCCACTACGGCGTCTCTCATAATCAAATGGTGGTTTTGGGACGTTAAACCCCACAAATCAATCAATGGATGTTAACCTGAATTTGTTTAAGGGTGTAAGCTTCGTCAAGATTAAGTGATCTGTGCGGTGGTGCATATCACTATCTGTCTTGTGATGATGCTCCAGTATATCGCGTGCAGTGTAAGGTGCGCTTTGATTATCAGTGTCAAACTTTGCTCGGTTGCTCAAATCACGATCGAAAGGGTGTGCCAGCTCCTCACCCCAGATACCTTCATTGCCTGGACACAAGATTATAGCATGGTCCTTTATCAGTCTGCCAACAAGTTTTTTTTTTCAAAGCGACATTCGGTAGTCCACCACGGAGAAAAATTCTGCAGGCTTCATGCACATCAGACAAGATTAAAGCGGAGGCATTCTCTGCCTTTTTAGTTTGAATAGCTAGGGCGATCGCTGCCATTTCCGACGTCACTGCACAGGTTGTTTTAATTGACGCTACGCCCTGCCGTCGCGGTCTAGTGGCTGAGGTAATCGGGTACTGACCTGCAGGTCGCGAAATTGAATTCCGGCTACAGGGACTGCATTTTCGATTAAGGTGAAAATGCTGTTGGCCCGTGTGCTCAGATTTGGGTACACGTTAAAGAACCCCAGGTGGTCGAAACTTCTGGAGCCCTCCAACACTTCGTCTCTCATAATGGTATGGTAGATTTGGGACGTTAAATCCCAGTTATTAATATCTCATTTGACGCTGTGACACATTTAATGATATGCAGCATTGGTTGAACCGCTACCTAATACAGCTTTCGCTTGATTTAGCGGCATCGGTGTAGACTACTTCATGACTTTCGTCAAACTGTTTTTGAAGCTCGTGAGCTTTGAAAGCGTGGTATAAAAACTTAGTTCAAGATTATGAAAATTTTGATAAGAATTGAGTGACTGTCGTGGTAATTTCAACGCAATATGTGGGAAGAAAAATTCAGCAGAACCCACGTACCTGGGAATCGACCTTGTGCGAAGCATGCGGTGGGAAGGAGACTGTTGTATTTTTCATTGAGTGACACAGCATGAATTGACGCTAAATATATGTACAAATGTTGCACGTACAGATATAAGTTGAAGAGTGGCAGATGTTTATATAACCAGTTCTTTGCACTTGAGCAACGATGCTAACTGGAACATGCGTATTAGCAACACCAGAACCTGATACGAAGCGCTGATGCTCGCGATGACGCTGGCCCTCCACGGTGCTATATAAGTCAACTTCAGCGCATGGCAACTAAACACAATTGAAGTTTAATCGATGTGGCGGCTGTATCAAAGCAGTATATAAGTAATAATAACAAAATTTGGTAGGCAGCCGTGCGATCACTTTTGACGTTTCACGAGGATTACTGTATGTTCGAAAAGTAGTCCCGAGACCTGGCGTAGCACTGCGGTAGAATGCTTGACTGCCACACACAATGCCAGGGTTCGATTCCTGCTGGGATTCGGAAATTCAATATTTGCATTAATCAGGGGGGTCAACGCTGCCTATGTCTGGTTTTTCTTAAAACTAACTTTTATTCTATGCCTTCGTTGGGTCTACACTACCGATGTCGGGTATTGCTGAACGCTCACGCGTTAAAATTGTACATAGGTGTGCTCGTAGTTCCTGGGTAACTATTAGGTGTCAATCACCTGTGGCACTTACCAGCGGCACATACCTGCCCACGAGTATGTGCCACTGTCTGACGAGAAGTGTTTGACGATGTACGCGACGAGATTGTACCATTATTCATGTCTTGACCAGCGCGTGGTATTCAGCAAACCATCTTACCCTCCCATGCTAATTTTAGTCCACGCCAATTTAAGGGGGGGGGGGGGGGCACGAGCGCCCAAACGTGAGCGGCTAGATAGATAGGTAGATAGATAGATAGATACGCTCAAAGTCACCGAAGTTCGCTAAGAAATGCTTCACATTTAAAAAGTGTCGCGTATGCGTGGTGTTGTCACACAATGGGTCGACAGGCAGATGCACAAATTTATTTTGCCTTAGGTTCCAGTCTATGTCGCAATAAAATACTAAAAAACACTGACCGCGGCAACTGAGAAGTTGCATTTGCTTAGTGGCCTTGTGTTCGAGATGGTTTTGAAGTTTTTTACAGATGCCGCATAAGGTCGGTGCAAGATAAAACGCAACATGCCTTTACTTTTATACCTCAATCACCTGAAATGCTCAAAGTAGGGCGTGATTTCAGGTGTTCGAGTTTGAACATGCATGCGAAAGATCGATGTAATTTATTTAGTGGGTATTTTTATACTTTTACTTCAGCAATGCTATCGAATATTCAAATAAGGTTTTCGGCAAGAATGGGTAGTAAACTGCGGATACAGGACTAATAGTGCAATAAGAAGGGTTGCGTTCGGATGTCCCCAGAAGAAAACTTGATTCATCCTCGAGTGACGATTTTGAAAGAAGTGCTTCGTGCATATAAGCAGGTGCGCATTTGCGGAATATAGCATGCACAGTGTGGGTTCATTATCTTTAATATATCAGCCTGCAAGCGGCAGCCTGCAAATATTAGCCATTGTTCGCTAAGCTGTTTTTGGAAGCCACGTGCCATAGGCGTGCGCTTGCGTGTTTGTTCAGCCAGCGCTTCTAGCTTAACAATCGCGTTTCATTATGACGTAACGTTTGTGTAGAATAAAAGATACGTGGGTGCCAGCCCCTCAACTACTGCCTCTTGTGGTGAACCAGTACATTGTTTCGCATAGACTCATGAGGGAACACAAACGGACGCTGATAATAACTCGAACTTCCTCAATTGTTTCTAGGAAAGAGTAGGTCAGCGGTAGTATTAGCGGTCGTTTTACTATTTGAGCACGAGAGCACTGGGGCGCAAGGGAGGCAATTATTTCCACTGCAGTTTGATGGCGCATGCCACAAACTCAGGGCAGAAGCTGTAGGCGCTACTCTATCACTTCCTTAAATGTGATGAAAGAAAGAGCCATCATCATGTAGTATAGTTGCGGGGAGGAAAGAACATGGCACCGTCTGCCGGAATCTCTATGTGACATGTAAACGACTTCACGTACTACGGACTGCGCGAAGTGATTGATCCGCATCAGCCGCGGTTTTTCTCTGTTCGAAAGCGTTGACTGCACCCGCTCATCAAGAGAATGTGTATCTAACAAAAAACATTATTTCATTCGTGTTTGTGAAATGTGAAAAAAAAATTGGCCTGTGTGCTCAGATTTGGGTGCACGTTAGAGAACCCCACGTGGTCGAAAGTTCCGGAGCCCTCCACCACGGCGTCTCTCATAATCATATGGTGGTTTCGGGACGTTAAACCCACATATCAATCAATCAATCAATGTGAAAAATTACACAGTCTTTCCAAAGGGGACTATGGGCGATGCGGGACATCTCAGTTGATCATCGTGAGCAGCTGTATTTTAAATGCGTATGCATTTCTTCGTCGGGATATGTCAGGTGTCCATCGGGGTCCGTCTACTGCCCTCTTCCATAGCAAAAGCTGCGGGCGCGTGCATCCCTAGCACCTGGAGCCCCCACCATGCCACGTTCGGCGTCGGTAGCTGCCAGCTACCGCTGCAGGCGCGCGCGTTTATTCTCGCCCCTAGCAACCGGAGCATCTGATGCGAGAGAATGAAGGAGAGGGCAAGTGCAGTGCTTCGCCGCTCCTTCTCTAGCCGTTTGCTCTCTCTCCTTCCTAAGCCCTACTTTCCCCATGCTAATTCTGAGCTGAGAAAGCCGTTTTTGTTTTCTTTCTTCATAGTATTCTTTAACCGTGCACGCTAGCTACTAGAGCCGGAATCGCATATCGCGCTTCTCGCGACAGGAAAACGCCACGTGTGGCGAACGGCGCTATCGCCTGCACGGTGTAAAAAAGTTGGCTCCGTATCTACACGTTACACTGAACATGTCATCGAAAGCCGATAATCTTGTGTCTGGAGAGAGTGAGCAAACGGGTATTTGATGTTCTGTGCTAAAAAATCGGTGAATGGTATTCTGCAGGCGCTGCGTCAGAGTCCTTGAGCGTACAGCGGAGCCGAACGAGCGCATCAAGTCACGTCACACGTGAGACATCGGCGCTATCTGGCAGTTATCTTGGAAAACGAAGCGCATGGCATGCATGCCCATCCCGGAGGTGATAAGGTGTAAAATACAAGGCGACGGGTAGGTGCCATGACCGTGCCATCTGAGCAAAGCGTTAGAAACACTTGCCTTTTCGTGCGAGCGTTGCATTATCAGTGTAGCAAGATAAACTTTATGGTTCTTAGAATTACTTATGTTTACCTTTTCTAGTAAAAAGACACAATACAGAATATTGACGTGTTGCTATGGTCCTCAGATATGCGCCATAATTGCTTTTTAATTTACAATCGCACAAGTATCGATGCTGAACATTTAGCAATCTTGGTGGGCGCTGCGGATGGGGCCAGCCGTTTGGTGTATCATTTGGTGCCGTCTAAAGTACCGTTAAGGGGGGACAAACAGACAAATGTACTGACAGACAGACATAAATTTTTGCATCGAAGGTCCCCAATAATAACGATTGTTTTTTAAAAAGATTTACTTGTAACACTGGGTTCTCACGTGCGAAAAGCCGTTATAGACGCTACGCAATGCAGGTGCATTTCTTCGCAATTCTCTTCGGGGATGTGGGGGCATCTTAAGGGACGAAGCTCTTTAACACGTGCGTCCGTCATCCCCAATGTAGGTAGTACGTAGCCACCTCGTTCTAGGATTAACCACTAGGTGATACTTGTTGGTGGAATAAACCAATGCAGATGGTATAAAACAGATGGCTTCGTGTACTTTTCTGATGAACAAGCAAAAGAAAATTTTATACTTACGTTAGGGGCGCTTTTGGAAGTGAACCTTCTTAAGCCGTGGGTTGTGCGTCTGCGATGTATGTAGTGCCAGTAGTAGAAGTACTGGTAGAAATAGTAGTAGTCGTTCCAAGGACTAAACGAGAGGTCACATCCACTCGTTGCATGTCTGCTGGATGGCGGTAGTTCTATATGATGAATATATGATGCAAATATGCGAGATGGTGGTACTAGGAGTGTTCACTAGATGGACGGACGCACGAACGGACGAAAGCGCAGACGGACTGACGGACGCTTCACCCCACTCTTCATCATGATCAGCCTATATGCTGTGATTTTTTAGAAGCCTTATGACATCGGTCATGCATCCGCGATATATTTAGTAGTAGTAGTAGTAGTAGTAGTAGTAGTAGTAGTAGTAGTAGTAGTAGTAGTAGTAAAAAGTAGCCACCTCTTGTGCAGTTCTTGGATTTCCGCTGATTGGCGGCACTTCTATATGACGAATCATGGCCTCCCAAACGGTGGGCACGTGGCGGGTTTCTCTCCAGCCGACCAGTCGCACTGAGATGCGATGCCTCTGCAAGAAATACGCAAGTGTTAGAA
Organism: Rhipicephalus microplus; assembly: GCF_013339725.1. Classification (NCBI taxonomy): domain Eukaryota; kingdom Metazoa; phylum Arthropoda; class Arachnida; order Ixodida; family Ixodidae; genus Rhipicephalus; species Rhipicephalus microplus. The sequence goes on along the minus strand of NW_023612106.1, from coordinate 40,180 downwards.
AATTACTGTTCTTCAAAGTTTGCAGCCTGTACAGTATGGAGGGCACTGGCGAAGAAAAAAAATGACAGCCCGATTAACAATCACGGTCAGAAGAGTGCCACGTATCATGCTCACGGATTACACTCGAATAAAATGGTTGCTTTATTCTTTCATGGAACCACCCCTGCCTTTGATCCTCCCATCGAGCCGCAGAAGCAGGATGCAGGAAGGAAGGTGAAGGTGACCGCCATCAGTCTTGAGTATGTCTACACTAAACATTAAAGCATTCTGTTCAAATGTAAGAGGTCCGTGGTTCGAATCCTAGTGCCGCGCAGCTCCCAACAGGATAAAAATATCCGCGTGGCGATGGAACTGCATTAAGAGGTCTGGGGTGTGGCCTCACCGGTGACCACCACCAGTAACGCACTCCCTCACCAGAGAAGGATTGGCCACTCTGGTGTAGTATGTGGCCTCTACCTCCCACATGCATACGTCAATTTACTCACGGTCCACAGTCCCCAGCAGCTGCGAAGCAACTGACTACGGCGGTGGCCAAATCTGCAATGCAGCAGAGGGTGCTAAGAATCTCTGGATCCAGACAGGCTGCCATTGGAACGTAAACTTGGCAACGTTTAACGTGAGCCTTATCTAGTGAGGTAAGTCTAGCTGTACTATTCGAGGAGCTAGAGAGTGTTAAATCGGATATAATATGACTCAGTGAGGTTAGGATAACAGATGAGGTTTATATGGTGCTACAAAATGGGCACTTCCTTTGCCATCGGGGCTTGGCTGACCGAAGAGAAGAGGGAGTGGGGTTCCTTATTCACAGAAACATAGCTGGCAACATAGAGGAATACTATAGCAATATTGAAAGGGTGGTAAATATTGTAATCAAACTTAATAAGAGATACAAGATGAAGACAGTACAGGCTTACGTGCCTACAACCAGCCATGATGACGCTTCATTTGAAAGCTTCAAGAAAGACATGGAATCGGCAATGACTAAGGTAAAAACACAGTATACTATAATGATGAGAGACTTTAATGCAATGGTAGGGAAGAAGAAGGCTGAAGATCAGGCAGTGGGAGATTATGGCATCGGTACAAGAAATGCCTGAGGAGAGCTACTAGTAGAATTCACAGAACGCAATAATTTATGGATTTTGAATACTTTCTACCTAAAACGAGGAAACCATATGTGGACATGGAGCAGCCCTAATGACGAAAATAAGAATAAAATAGACTTTTTAATGAGTGCACACCCAGGCATCGTGCAGGATGTGGAAGTGGTTGGCAAGGTACGATGCAGTAACCATAGAATGGTACGGTCTTGAATTCGCCTAGACTTGAAGAAGGAATGACAGAAACTGATACGCAAGAAGCCAATCAATGAGCTAGCACTGAGATGGAAAGTGGAGAAATTCAGAGTGTCACTTGAAAACAGGTACTGTGCTCTTAAGGAGGAAACCTGCCTTAGCGTTGACGCAATGAATGATAATCTGGCGAGTATCATTACAGAGTGTGCATAGGGAGTTGGAGGTACGGTACATAGGACACTAGCAAGCTGTCGCAGGAGACGAATAACCTCATTAAAAAGCGTCAAAACATGAAAGTCTCAAGTAGAAGAGACAAAATAGAACTGGCAGAGATTTCGAAGTTGATTAATAAGGGTAAGGTATCCGATGTAAGAAGGTATAACATGCAGAGAATTGAACACGCTCTGAAAAACAGAGGAAGCTTCAAAGCAGTGAAAAGGAAACTTGGGATGGGCCGAAATGGGATATATGCAGTAAGGGACAAGTAAGGCAAAATAACTACCAATAAGGATAGGATAGGTAAAATAGCGGCAGTGTTTTATTGAGACCTGTACAGTAGCCAGGACAACCCCACCCTAATACTATAAGAACTAGCAGTGACCCAGATGACAACCCACCAGTAATGATAGAAGAAGTCAGAAAAGCCTTCGAGAGCATGCAAAGAGGTAAAGCTGCTGGTGAGGACAAGGTAACACCAGATCTGCTGAAAGTTGGAGGACAGATTGTGTTAGAAAAACTTGCCACGCTGCTTACGATGTGCCTCCTGACGGGAAGAGTACCAGAGCCTTGGAAAAATGCTAACATCATCTTAATACATAAGAATGGAGATGACAAGGACTTAAAGAATTGCGGGCCGAACAGCTTGCTCTCCGTAGTATACAAGCTATTTACAAAGGTAATTGCGAACAGAGTTAAGAAAACATAAAAAATCAATCAAAGAAACAAGCAGGATTTCGATCAGGCTACTCAACAATCGACCACATTCATACTATCAATCAGGTAATATAGAAATTCTCACAATATAGCCAAGCACCCTACCTAGCCTTCATGGAATACGAGAAGCCGTTTGATTTAGTAGAAATATCAGCAGTCATGCAGACACGGCGGAATCAAGGCACCGATGAAGTATATATACACACCCTGAAAGAGATGTACAACGCATCAACTGCTACGATAGGGCTTCATAAAGAGAGCAACAGAATACTAATCAAGAAAGATGTAAGGCAGGAGGATACGAAATCCCTAATGCTATTTACCGCGTGCTTATGGGAGGTTTTCAGAGGCCTAGAACGGGAAGAGTTAGGTATAAGAGTTACTGGAGGGTACCTTACTAACCGGCGCTTCGCCGATAACACTGCATTGCTGAGTAACTCATGGGACGAATTCCGACTCATGATTACGGAGCTAGACAAGCAGAGCGGAAGGGTGGGTCCTAATATTAATCTGCAGAAAACGAATTTACAGCAACCTCGAAAGAGAGCAGTGCTTCGAGATAGGTAACAGTGCATTTCAAGTTGTAAAAGACTATGTTTACTTAGGGCAGGTAATAACCGCGGAGCCGAACCACGAGCTTGATGTAACCGGAGCAATAAATATGAGGTGGAACACATTTGGCAAGCACTCTCGAATCATGACAGGTAGGCTGCCAGTATCCCTGAAGAGGAAGATATATACCAGCTGCATCTCGCTGGTACTTAGCTATGGAGCAGAAACATGGAGACATACAAAGAAGGTTCAGCTTCAATTGAGAGCGGCGCAGCGATCAATGGAAAGAAAAATGGTAGGTGTAACTTTAAGAGACAAGAAAAGAGCAGAGTGAATTAGGGAACAAACGGGGGTTAAGGATATCATAGATGAAATCAAGAAGGGGAAATGAACATGCGCCGGGAATGTAGCGCGTAGACAGGATAACCACTGGTCATTAAGGGTATCTGACTGTATTCCCAGAGAAGGCAAGCGGGTTAGGGGGAGACAGAAGTTTAGGTGGACAGATGAGATTTAAAAGTTTGCGGGTATACTTAGGCAGCAGCAAGCACAGGACCGGGTTGACTGGCGGAACATGGGAGAGGCCTTTGTCCTGCAGTGGACGTAGTCAGGCTGATGACGATGATGATGATGACACTAAACATCGCCTGTTTTGCAACGACGACCATGACTTAGTTACAGGCACGTTTCAGTCACTTAACTTATGGTTGCCTATTCGCACATTGAATTTTACTGTGTTCAGTAGATACGTTGTGTAAGAACGGACATCAAAATGTTTTGCTTGTTTAAGAAGTACGCAACAGGCGTTCAGAGTTTCATGTACCTGCTATAAAACAATGCGGTATTACAGAGCAGTGAAAACTTAGTTTTAAATGCGAAGCATTTCTTAGCGAACTTCTGCGACTTGGAGCGTATCTATCTATCTATCTATCTATCTATCTATCTATCTATCTATCTATCTATCTATCTATCTATCTATCTATCTATCTATCTATCTATCTATATCTATCTATCTATCTATTTATTTATCTATCTCTCTATATATCTATCTATATATCTAGCCGCCTACGACATTTAGCTCTCTTGGCCGTTTTAATAATGGTATCAATACCAAACTTGGTATAGCATAACATGACTGTATGAGGAGCATACTTGACTAGTCATAACACGAAAACCAAGATATGTATGTCATGAATGTCAGGGTTTGCATTTCATGGTCCTGCTGCTCTTGCGGTGGTTTCGTTCACATGACACGTTGTAAAACAGGTATGGTAAGACACGATTGCACGGCGAACATCAGCGACAGACACTAACAAGAAAGTCATGGCATCCGTGTCATGTAACAACGTGACTACATGCCTCCCTTGTGATGCGCTCGCTGCCGTTTCGTTAGCTTCCCATATGCTAAATTTGGTAATATGGGAAGAGAGTGGATGCCGAGGGTATGTGACCGATGCAAACAATCATCAGTTGAGTGTCATGTAAAAACATCACTACATGCATGTCACGCTCATGATGCGCTCGCGGCTGTTTCGCTAGCTTCCCATATATCAAGCTTGGTAATATGGTACGTGAATGGAAGACGAAGGCATATGACAGGAAGGCATATGACCATTCACATGACGTGAATGGATGATGAAGGTACGTGACTGGTGCAAGCCTGAAAATCATGAGATGCGTGTCATGCAACATGCCCCATTTACGGCGCCAATACACTTCGACGTGACCCGGTGTGCGTGTGCACCGGCTTTCGCTTTGTCGCGTCAAGCCGGCAATGCTACGCAAGGCGCCGATCTGCCTGTCAAATACTCACCGGCGCACGTCGCGCTGCGTTGCTTTGACGCATGCGCGTTCGAGAGAGCTCGGCGTCCCTCAATCACTAGTGAGACAGACGGAGTGCTGTCCGGGTGACGCCAACGGGCCGAAATGCAGCATGTCGCTTGCATTTCGCACCGCTTGCCGTCGGGCCGCGCCGACGGTCTCTGGTCGCGCCTGGCGTCAGACTATGGAGTGCTCGCGTTTTGCTAGCGTAGCGTCACATCGCCCAGCGTGCACGCACGTCAACGTTATGTCGAAGTATATTGGGCCCTTCATGATGGGCTCGTGGCCATTTCGCAAGCTTCACATGTACAAAATTTGGTGTTACGTGTGGTCACTGAATTACGAAGGTCTATGACTTGTATAAACATGATAATTAAAACACGCGTGTTATGTAAGAACACGACAACTTGCCACGTTCATGATACGCTCGCGGCCAATTACTTCACTACACACTTACCAAATTTGGCACCACGTGACGTGATTAGACAACCAATGCGAATGACAGGTCCAAACATAATAATCATCATATGCGTGTCATGTAAAACATTTCTACAATTTACGCTCATAGGGCGCTCGCGACTGTTTTGCTAGCTCAACATATAACGAAATTGCTATTAGATGACGTCAATAGACGACGAAAGTAAATGGCATGTCCAAACTTTGTCCAGCCGTGCTGGTCTAGTGGATAAGGTACTCGGCTGCTGACCCGCAGGTCGTGGGATGAATCCCGGTGGCGGCGGCTGCATTTTCGATGGAGGCGAAAATGCTGTAGGCACGTATGCTCAGATTCGGGTGCACGTTAAAGAACCCCAGGTGGTCGAAATTTCCGGAGCCCTCCACTACGGCGTCTCTCATAATCATATAGTGATTTTGGGACGTTAAACCCAACATATCAGTCAATCATTATCATGACCAAACTTGATAATCAAGGCCTCCAAGTCACGTACGGCATAAGTTACGTCCATCTCGTAACGTGGTGCTGATTTTAAAGTGATATTTCATCGTTTCTCATTCGTGCTTCGCATATCATCTACTCCCACTTCACGTGGAATCTGGTTATAATTTTTTTGTGTTTTCTCGTGCTTATTTGTTTGTGACTGTGTGGGCGGGGGGGGGGGGATTCGCTTCGTGTTACATATGATCGAGTACGATTCTTCGGTGCGCGCGTCGGTCGCAGATGGTTTTCTTAGTGATGTGTCGCTGCGAAGCTGTTGTTTGCCGCTGAGCAGCTCGAACGCGAAAAAAAAATTGGCAGCATATCCACCGAGTGAATGATAGAGAGTGGGGCGAAGCATTCGTCCGTTCATTGGTTCTTGCTTCCGTCAGTCCATGCGTCCGTCTGTGTGACCGTCGATGCGTCCATCCGCCCATCTGTGCGTGCGTCTGTTCGTGCGTTCATCTCTGTGTTCAACCATGCATCCACCCCTGCGTCCGATCATGCGTCCATCCATGCAACTGTCTGTGCGTCCGTTCGTCCATCTATTCAACATTACAAGTACCACCATCTCGCATTTTTTCATCATATATTCTCCAAATAGAAGCATCGCCATCCAGCGGACATTCCAAGGACTAAACAAGAGGTGGCACACGCACACTTTCTTACGGCTTGCACTTCTGGTCGACTACCCACCTTTAACCACCTCGAGTTCATGGTATATAATAGTTCACTTTACTCATGGCACTGTGGCCCAACGCTCGCCCAGGAAGTCACGCCCAGTGAGTATAACGTAGCAACCTTTTCCTGTCAGATAGGACTCAATGTACATGCCAATGGCTGCTGATGGGAAATGAGAGACAAGTGAATTCGGCTTTTACTTTCTTACGGATTGCGCCTCGCATCTACTTCCCACCGTTAACCACCTCAGAAAGTGATTCTAAGAGAGGAAGGAAGAGAAAAGTGAGCCCCGTAACTGTCTGCATCACGGTGGGACACCTCAACTGTAGCTCACATTGGATTGGGGTGAGGAGGGATTAAAGAATAGGACTAAAGGTATATACAGAGAGAAAGATGCGCTAAGCCAGCAAGCGAGGACATATTGAGGGGATAGGAGAGATGGGAAAGATGTAAACACGGTCACAGGAGTCTGAGGACAGGACACCACTTGCGAGAGCTCTTGTCGGTGCCAGGAGAAGGCGTAGGGCAAGTCCAGTGGGTCAGAGCTACGCGGTCGTCGGAGATCGGCGTCAGGAGATGACGTAGGGCCAGCCCAGTTGGCCAGAACTGCGCTGACGTCGGAGATCGCGAGGGCACAACCGGTCGGCATGGAATCCAGTGAGCACGTCCTTTGACCACATCAAGTTCATGGTATATACTAGTTCATTGCATTCGGGGAACTGCGGCTTAGCGCTCGCTAAACCTTTCCAAAACTAAGGAGGTTACACCCAGCGAGTACAACGTAGCAACGCTTTCTTGTCAGATAGCACCTAATGTACATGCCAATGGCTCCTAATGGGGAATGAGAGACCGGTGCATTCGGCTTTTAGTTAACGCGCATGCCACGAACTTTTTATTGTTTAACAAAGCACAGAAGAAATCTCCCACCGGCACCACCTTGCAGGTCAAAATGTAACACTGGTCACACACTACGACTACTACTACGACTACGAGGGAAGAACGGGTGCCGATAAGATAAAAGTCCGAGCAAGCCGTTTCGCCGCGCCAGTCGCACAGCTGGACCCGGGGCCACGTCACGCTGACGTTGCTCCTCCGGTCCCCTTCAAGGAAAAAGGAAGCAACCTGTGGCAGAGTCGTCGCGCCCTACCGCAAGCGGCCACCACCCTCTGGACTCGGGCTTCCCGCCCGGAGCCCCCCTCCCGCCCCTATGCCAGGTATCGTTAGGTCCCCGGACGCCGCCTGCTGCCCCAGAAACCTTCTGCCCCGGTGCCACCTGACGCTGAGCGGTCTCGGAGCCGCCCTGTGCACTAGAGTGCAGAGAAATCTGCACATTACTAGACCAACAAGTCGCCCTCCCTAGTCCCACCGGCTTAGCGCCCACGAGACCAGTGGACACGCCACCTTCAGACATGGCAAGCCCAAGCAACCTCCCGGTGAGGGAGAACTGTTTTCTGTTCACGGCCTCAGATGGGGACGTGTCTATTGACGACCTTATAGATGCAGTTGAAGAGACAGCCGGACCTGATAGTGTGTTAGTCTTGCAACACATGGGGGGCGCGAAGTTCCATGTGTGTACCCGAAACGCGAGTCAGGCCACAAAGCTTACGGTCGCAGAGGGCTTCAAGGTTAACCGGGAGCATGTTACAGTAGAAGCGGTAGGACCCCCAGTTACGTTTGTTAACGTATACCGCTTTCCAGCGTATATACCAGACGAGGTTTTGATTAACACTCTTTCACAGTACGGCAAGATAAGAAGTGTTTCCTTTGCATCAGTTTCTAACCGACAAAAAAAGCTTAATGGGGTTAGAGTAGTGCGCATGAAAATGAGCAGGCCAGTCCCATACTTCACAACCATTGTGGGGCACCGTGTCATGTGTGAATACCGCGGTATGCGCAGAGTGTGCGCAAGGTGTAACGAACCGGGCCACATGGCCACGGCGTGCGCAGCCACTTATTGCAAGAGATGTGGTGTTTTTGGGCATGACACCGAAGGGTGTGTTGAGAAGTGTAAAAGATGCGGCGGGCGGCACGGCACACGCGAGTGTTTCCGCAAACGCTCGTACCTTGCGGCAGTGCGCGGCCTTCCACCCGAGACGCGGCCAGTTACTGGTAACGACCACCCCAGCGCCTCTCGCCCGCCTACCGGGACTGAACCGACATCAGGGCTTCAGGTCTTAAGACCCAAGACTCGGCCCCACACGACAACGAATGTCCCGGACCACTGGCAGTTCGAAGAACCCCGAGAGACGGAAGACGCCCGCACCGTATCAGCGACCCCCGCTCCCTTGAACGCAGGCTCCGAAACGGGGGACGACACGAGCAATACTAGTTCAGATGGCGACCTGGACGAGTCAAGCGGCCATGAATCCGACTCTCGGGAATCCACCCGCGACTCCTGGGATTTGTCGCAGCCTGCAAGCGAGGAACAAGAAGTGCGAACACAGGCGCCGAGCCCCGAGAACGACGAGCCTGCATTCTCTGGTTTGGACGAGATTAGTTTCCCGCCACTTCAAACCCCGACGGCTCTCCCCCCCAACCCTGAGGAGGTGCCCTTCGTAAGCTTTGGCCGCTACGTCTTGCCGAATACTGGCCACTTGAGCTCGGACCAGTGCACCTCCATCGAGATGCAAACTGCCGGCGCAGCACCGACCGATAGGCGCGAGCGTTCGAGATCAAGGTCCCCTTTAAGAGGCGAGCACAAGTCACCCGGCGTGCCGTGGAGCCTACCCGCGAACCTTGAAAACAAGCCTCGGCGCTCCAAAGCACCCGTCTGTTCCAGCGACATCGATGCCCCTCCCATTGCGAAGTCGCCGAAATTGGACGCAGTACCGACAGCGAAAGGGCACTTGCCCTCAAGCGCAAGCGAAAAAAGATAGGCTCTTCGCCAAAGCACCCTCCCTTTCTTTTCTTTTCCGTGTTTGCTTCAAGACGAACACAAGAGCGGGCGCCGCGACACAGCGACACGGTCCCCCCTCCCCCCTTCCGCCTCCTCGCGCACGCTCCGCTCTTTCTAACATGACGCAACAACCGCCCCCCTCCCCCACGCTTGTTTCTGCTATCAGCGGTGGCCGCGCCGCCTACTCCCTTTCCCTCTCTGCTCCTTTCGCCAGCCAAAGCCACGGCGATGGTTTTTGTTTATGCTTATCTGTTGCACAGCTGTCTGCTGCGCTTGCGACTAATCGGCACCATCGCTCCTATGACGCATCACTTAAACCACGGAGGGCTTTAGCCCAACTAGCAACCGCGCCGCCCGCGCCTTTACGTAAGCTCGGCTTTTTCGAGCGTGCCGCCTTTGCCCAGGCGGTCGCCCCCCACCCCTTCCTTCACCCCCAGTCATCTCCCCACGCCCACTAGAGCAGATCATGTCAACTCTCAAGTTTGCCACCTGGACCGTCCGCGGGTTTCGTGACAAATCGAAACAGCGAGACATTCTGACCTTCGCCCAAGCACGGGGTATTGATGTGCTCTTTTTACAAGAGACTAACTTCCGGTCGCCGTTAGAGGTCTCAACCTTCAGACGCGAGTTCCAGGTGGACGCTTTCTTCTCCCTAACTAAGTCAAGGGCCTGTGGAGTGGGAGTGGTCTTTACTACGCGACGCTTCCGGCAAAAGGCGTTCTGCATTTTCGGTGCTGACGGCAGGTCGCTCATGTTGGACCTCTACATCAGTGAGAGAAGGATTCGGTTCGTGAACGTGTACGCCCCGGCGACGCGGAAGAACACAAACACCTTCTTCCAACAGCTGCACGACCTTCTTTCGGAACCCGTCCCGCACGTCCTGCTGGGGGACTTCAACTGCGTCGTGGACTCGCAGCGCGACGTCAGGGGACCGGGCCGAGGGGGGTCCACGTACTATGCTAGGGAGCTCGTGAAGACTCTTCGACACCTTCGGTTATCCGACGCATGGCTCATCGCCCACGGCGACCTTTTTGTCGCAACTCGAGCCTCTCACCTCACAGCCAGTCGATTAGATCGGACGTATCTCCCCGACTTTCTCCTTTCCTCGCTCGTGGTGTGCGAAGTCCTTTTCCCTCTGGCAGACCTAGCGAGTCGGTCAGATCACCTCCCCCTTGTCACTACGCTTAGCGGCTCTCCTGGACTCCGTACTGACGACCATGGGTGGCGAGTGGATCAAGTGCTCCTGCAAGACGATGATAGCATCGAGCGCATTAGGTCGCGGCTGCGGGCCTCCATGGCGAACGCCCCGGACCTAACCCCACGCTCGTAGGACACCTTGAAAGTGGAGTGGAAGGGAATCCTTCAAGATGAAGGCAAGGCCAGGAAACGCCGCATAACCGCTAAACTGAATGAGATCCTGCGCAGAATAGGCATCGTCAGGGGGGCGGAGACGATGACGACTTGCATGCGCGACTACCTGAACACCCGGGAGGTCGAGTATGCCCGGCTGCTCCAACTGCGCGCGCGCAGACCGCTTGGGGAGCGGGGCGCACCCATTAACCACCTTGGAGCACACCCCAGTGTCACAACTGGGAATAGAAGCATACGAATTACCCGAGTGAAACGCTCGAACGATTCTTTCGCAACTGAATCAGAGGGAATCCGCGATGTCTTCTGCGAGTACTTTTCGGCCCTTTTTCGGGACGCCGACAGCGACGGAGAAACTGGCGGAGAAGATAAGATTAGAGAGGTCTGCCAGCACCTTCCACGGCTGGGAGGAGAGGAGGTTGCGTTACTGAGCACGGAAGTGTCTGCAGAAGAGGTTAGGAGCGCAATAACAAGCATGCCGGCGGACGGTCTCACAGCCAACTTTCACCGCACTTTTTTCGACGATCTAGAGGGAGTGCTTGTCGCACTGTCGAACATGGTGGTTACGAAGCAACTGAAACCGCATCCTTTGTAGAGGGGAGGATTGTCCTCCTACTGAAAGAGGGAGCCCCGCAGGAGGACCTGTCGGCATGGCGCCCCATAACCCTGTTGAACGTGGACTATAAAATGGCTGCTTCCATTCTTAATAGCCGCCTTAAGCTCCTCTTGCCATCCATCGTCGCTCCCTGGCAGTTCTGTGCGGTTCCAGGCCGCTCGATCTTTGCCAACCTTACCGCAACAAGGGATGCCTTCGAGAACATGTCTGCCAAGTCCCTGACCGGAGCCTTTGTCTCCTTGGACCAGGCAAAGGCATTTGACCGGGTGCGCCATGGATACATGATCAAGGTACTCCGCCAGTTCGGGTTCCCGACATGCTTCGTAGACACCATCGACATCCTGTACAGCAACCTCACATGCCACGTAGTAGTAAACGGCACCCCGACGAGTAACTTTGTATACGAGAGAGGGATCTGCCAAGGGTGCCCGCTAGGGCCCTCCCTCTTCGTACTCTCGCTTGAGCCGTTGCTGGTGAACATCGACCGGAACATGCACGTCAGAGGCTTCCCGCTAACGAAGGAGCCCAACATTAAGGTCCTCGCTTACGCTGATGATGTATCCCTGTTCGTCAGGGACCCGGCAAGCCTGCAAGCGTTTTGGCGAACATTCGCACACTATGCTGGAGTCTCACGTGCGGCCTTGAACATGAGGAAGAGCAATGCCTTACCATTCGGAACATTCCCTCACGGCGCTCTGGGAGAGTTGGAAAAGGTCGACGCCGTCAAGGTGCTCGGCATATACTTTTGCTGCAGTGGCGTCACCGACCTAACCTGGCAACGAGCGCTCGAGCGGGCACAGGATGCAATAGCACGCCTCCAACCGAAGGATCTCACGCTTCGTGAGAGGGCCATAGCCGCAATGACAACCATCTGCGCCTTTCCCGTTCATGTAAGCCGAATAGGAGTGATGCCTACCAAGACTGCGACGCAATTGACAAGTATGATCGGTGCCTACCTGTGGGACGGCAAACCCGCGCCCTTACGTCGAACCCTCCTGCAACTCCCAGCTTCAGAGTGCGGCCTCGGGCTCACGCATGTCCTGACGGCGAGCAAAGTGCTTGCCTTGAAGGCCGCAAGGGCCTTGTTTCATGCTCCTGATTACGCGGGGAGGCCCCTAATGCGTTACTGGTGCAGTACAAACCCATCGTTCCTGAATGCCGACCGGCCGCTAACCCCACTCGCCGAGACTCCCTCCGCGTTCTATAAGGCAGCCGCAAACACCCTGCGGATGCTAGAAAAGGAGGCCCCTACGTGCGACGTAACGAGACCCCGCCTGCTCGCATTGTGGAAGAAATCGCCAGCAACTAGATAACCCCCGAGGAGAGACGACGGTCGCGGAACTGGAAGCGGAAAAGCAAAACAGGCGGGCGTGCCATGCCTTCGTCCGCCCAAGACTTCGCATGGAGGAAAAACTGGAACGTCCTCCCGACCCGCCAGCGCCTTCGCAAGTTTGGCATCACGCCTACACCCCACTGTCCCAATTGCCGCGCGAATGAGACCCTGGCGCATGCCTTATTTGAGTGCCCAGCGGTCAAACCGGTTTGGCGCCTGACTGCGAGGGATTTTAAAATCCGTCCTCCCCCAGAGCAGAAACAAAGGGGCCTTTGCAAAGTTGGTGGCCCTCTGCACCATGTTCGTGGTCTGGAAGCGGCGGTGCTTCGCTGACGTTAGCCGCTCTCCGGTCAGAGCGGCCTTCCCAACCGTAGCTCGTATCCGCTGTACGGTGTGGTGGCACTTCTCAGACCAACTTGAAGCCAGCGGCGAGAAAAAGTTTCGCCTGCCGATAACCCCTTTTTAAGCGCACGCCACCCACTGCGTCCCACTGTTTCCTGACCGGCAAACGGAAAGTGCCAATGCCCCCCCCCCCTGTCAATTGTATAATTATGTGTCTCGAATCTGTTCTCTGTACGGATTAACCCTTTAATTCTCTGGAGCCCGAACAGCGGCGACCATTATTGCACCCTTTTTCGCCTGTAAACGGAAACTGGCTCTTTTGCGCGCGGACCGTACAGCGCTCTTATAGCCTTTGTATAACGAGTGTTCGAATGATCGCGCTTCTGTTGTAGTGTACAGTCTAAACGTGTTTTTGCTCTTCATCGGTGTCTTTACCATGGGTGTCCGGGATAAGTGTCGGAGAAGAATTATGTACTTGATTACTTGTCAGAAGTGCAATAAACTTTCCTTTGATTCGCCCCTAAACGGGCACTAGATTGAGGCCCGACGTATTTCCCTGCTATCAAAAGCTTCAAGAAGTGTATCGGAATGCGCATTATTCGTACCAGAGCACTTACTTTTGTTACAAACAAGCGTTGAAGCAAACGCGCGCCGTCTCCAGACGACAGTATCAAATCACCATGCCAAGGGTTTTCGGTGCTTTCACGGTGCTTTTCGGTGAGCCGATATGTCAGCCCTTGAAATCCGCCGACGATTGCCTCTTCATGAACGGAATCAGTGGCCCTTTTCAGTTCAGGTGAGTCGAAAGGGCAGCATTGATGGATAGTATTGAGACCAATAAATCTACGGATGATTGGCCCTCCTAGCATGAACAGTTCATAATTGTGGTGTAATAGGTACTCCTAATAACGATTCGGAATCGACCCTGTGGTGTGCAGCTACGAAACGCGTTATTCTAGGCCTACAAACGCGCGGCTCTGAGACGGGCGTGCGCGCCCGTCTCAGAGCCGCGCGTTTTTTTTTCCAAGATAACTGCCGGATAGCGCTCATGTATCACGTTCGACGTGACTTGGTGCGCTCTTTCACCTCCGCTGCACGCTCGAGGCACTCTAACACAGTGCCTCCAGAATACCAAACACCGATTTTCTTGCGCAGAACATCAAACAAACGTTTTGTTCAATCTCTCCATACACAAAACTACCGTACACAAGACTATCGTCGAGCATGCAGAAGTTGGTCGACAACCACGGCTCGCCGCATTCTTTGTTTTGAACGAAATTAATAAAGTTGTTTTTGGGTGCCTTAATGACGAGCCAGAATTACGGTGTGTTAATGCCTTTTTAAGGCGCTGACACTCTCGGTTTTTCATCTTACGCCAAAAAACCTGCTATTTCTGACAGCGCGCGCCATACTAAGTTACAGAAAAGAAGCGATTCATCCTTTGACTGTCAATGCTGCTTGAACCCCCCCCCCCCCCCCGCCTCCCTTCTTTTTAGGGGCGAAGATTTTTATAGGGGCACGCGTTCGTCCCTCGTAGCCGTTCTAGTGTGCTGGTAGGAGATTTCTTCTGTGCGTTGTTGAACAATAAAAATAGTGCTCAATGTACATGCCAATGGCTGCTAATGGGGGAATGAGAGACAGGAGCATTCGACTTTTAGTTAACGCGCACGCTGCGATCCCCATTAGCAGCGATTGGCATGTACAATGAGCACTATCTGACAAGAAATGGTTGCTACGTTATACTCGCTGGGCGTAACCTCCTTGGTTTTAGAAAGTTTAGTGAGCGTTGGGCCGTAGTGCCATGGATAGAGTGAACTAGTATATACCATGAACTCGAGGTGGTTAAAGGTGGGAAGTTGACACGAAGCGCAAGCTGTAAGAAAGTGTGCGTGTGCCACCTCTCGTTTAGTCCTTGGAAGGTCCGCTGCATAGCGGTGCTTCTATATGGGGAATATATGATGAAAAGATTCGAGATGGTGGTACTTGGAGTGTTGAATAGATAGACGAACGGACACACAGACACACTCATGGATGGACGCATGAATGGACGCAGGGGTGGATGCATGGACGAACGCAGGGACGGACGCACGAACAGACGCACGCACGGATGGGTGGATGGACGCATAGACGGTCACACAGACGGACGCATGGACGGACGGAATCAAGAACGAATGGACGGACGAATGCTTCGCCCCACTCTCCATCATTCTCTCCGTGGATATGCTGCCAATTTTTTTTCCTTCGCTCTCTCTTCAGTTGCTTGAAAACTAATTTTGTTGTTTTTGTTTCACATTTTTGCAGCAGCGCACAGTGTACCACTGAAAGTTGTGTGAAATTGGATCTAGTTTTCGTATGAATTGAACTAACGTGATTTCTAAGTATTTTGTGTAGAAGTGTTTCTAGTGTTTACGTATACTGATTGAATAAACCTTCCTTTATCGATAGTGATTTTTTATAATAGGTTGCAAGTTATTCTGAGAGATGAATGGATGAAAATTTTTATTGAGATCGATGAAAAACTTTATTCTTATCCTGAGAGAGAGAGAGAGAGAGAGAGAATGAATTAAGAGAAGGGCACGGGGCTCAAGCAGAATTGCATTGTAGCATCCTGTTTTCTACAATGCTCTATGGGGAGGGGATTGGTGAAAAGAGATGAAAATGAAAGTGGAGGGAAAAGTAAAAGTGTTCGGGCGTTCGGGCGTGCTTGTTAAAACTGCCAGCGGAAGAACCACTTCGCAATTTGTTGCAAAGTAGGGAGTCAGGTCAACGAGCACACTGGCTATGAAGAATGTTTTGATGTGCTGAATGAATTCTTGAGAAGCAAGGTCAGCGGCCGCGACTGGCTTGTTCGCGCGAACGTCGCTCACATATCAGTGAGCTTTAAAGTCGATACTGGCTCGCAAGCAAACATCATTCCCTTGAGGTTCGTTACGAAGATGCAGCCAAAACCACTGTTAAATTCCAACTGCTCGGTTCTACGCTCGTACGGCGCCAATGAAATCAAACACTGCAGCAGCATAACAGTCGATGCGACCCTGAACGGACAACCCGCTGTCCTTCAATTTTTCTTCGTATGTAAAGGTCAAGCAATCTTGGGACTGCAAGCATGTGAATGCCTTCAGCTGGTTTCACGCCCAGTGCACAGCGTGGAAAATAGCACAGCGGAAGGCGTAGTGGAGGATGTTTGGCACCTTTTCAGTGGCACGGGATGCGTCAAGCGCCATTATCACATGGTACTCCGCGGCGAGGCAGTTCTGGTGGCCCAACCAGCACGGCGGATTCCACTGGCCTTGCGAGAACCACTGCGTGAAGAACTGGAGCGTATGGAACGAGGCGGCATCATTGCAAGGGTGACAGAGCCTACGAATTGGGTGAGTCCTCTCGTGATAGTACGTAAAAAAGGATGGAAAGCTTCGAGTGTACATGTATTCGAGGAAGATTAACCAATGCATAAAAAGGGAGCACTATCATATGCCGACGCGAGAGGACATACAAGTGGAACTAGCCGGCCCAAAAGTGTTCCCCGGCTCGATGCTAATGCTGGTTTCCACCAGATACTATTGGATGAAGAAAATTCAAAAATTTGCACGTTTGCAACGCAGTTTGGTTGATACCGCTTCTTGAGGCTACCGTTCGGCATTTCTTCAGCTTCAGAGGTGCTACAAAAAGCTTTGAATGAAGTGTTTGAGAATCTGCCAGGGGTGAAGGCATACGTTGACGACCTGATAATCTGGTGCTCTTCAATGAAGGAGCATGATCAATGACTCAAGTCTGCCTTGCAAGCAGCAGAACGAGCTGGACTATCTTTTAATGCGAATAAGTGTGTGGTGCGTGTAAATTAAATAGAATTCCTCGGTGACGTAATTAGTCATGAGGGCATCAGACTCAATCCTAATCAGCTGAAGTGCATGACTCAAATGCCAGAACCAAAGAACAAGCATGCGGTTCAAAGGATGCTGGGTGTCAACAAACTACTTCAGCATGTTCTTGCCATCCTTGGCTTAGAAAACGGTACTGCTCCGGAGCTTATTAAAACATGACACAAATTTTGAATGAACTAATGACCACGCTAAAAAAATGGCAGATTCTTTGTGATAGCATGTGTCGCCAGCCCTTGCTATTACTTTTCGATCCAAAAAAGGAAACCTAAGTTTCATGTGATGCATCGCAAAACGGAGTAGGTGCTGCCTTGTTACAGTGTGAAAATGGCACGTGGAAGTTTGTGGCATACGCGTCTAAATCGCTCACCAAATCTCAACAAAGGTATTCGCCACTCAAAAAGGAAGCCATGGCAATAGTGTATGGGTGCGAAAGATTCAACCATTTTACATATGGTCAAAAAATTATCGTGGAAACAGACCACCGCCCACTGATAGCGATTTCACAGAAAGCAATCGGAGACATGCCACCAAAGCTGCAACGCTTTTTTTGCGCCTGCTTCGATACGAGTTGTAAATTCCGTTTATTCCAGGGAAACACCTCCTGCTGGCCGATATGCTTTCCCGGGCGACTGTCAACTGCAACAACAATTTCACCGACGACGATGCGGAGGTACACGCCGTGAGTGTACTTTCATCCCGTATCAGCAACAGGACCCAGCAACGACTGGCCAATGAGACAAGTAAGGACGAATACCTGGTAAACGTTCCAGAAAGCTTGAGCAAAAACACGCCTATTGATGGCAAGCTAAATGTGTTTAACAGAGAGCTCTCACACGTGCAAGGTGTGTTGTTGAAAGGGTACAAGATTGTGATTCCTGCTAGTATGAAGCATGAAATATTAGAAAAAATTCACCAAGGGCATTTAGGCATCACGAAGTGCAAGTCCAGGGTGCTCGATAGCGTTTTCTGGCCTGGAATGAGTCGAGACATTGAAGACTTTGTACAAAAGTGTTCACTTTCCAGGAAATTTGCCTACAGCTAGCCCCGTGAACCATTCCAGATGTGACCGATACCTGAGCAAGCATGGAGCCAAGTAGGTAGACCTTTTCCACTACGGCGGCAAAACGTACCTAGGCGTATACGATGCATTTTCGAACTTTTTCGATGTAGAAATGCTCAAAAATGCATCGGCTGTCACGGTTATCGAAGCGACAAGTGCCATTTTCGCCAGATATTGCATACCAATGAAAGTGTGTTCCGACAATGGGCCACCTTTTTCTAGCAAGTCTTTTGCCGCGTTCGCGCGAAAGTATGATTTTCAGCATGTCACTTCTAGCCCTGGCTACCCACGGTCGAACGGTCTACCAGAAAAGGGGGTACAAGTAGTGAAGTAGTGAAACAAATTTTAAAGAAAACTGATAAAGAAAACACGACTTTTGGCTTGGTTTGCTTGCCTACAGGACAGCACCCCTGAAAGGCAGCGTGGCACCGGCGGAGCTTCTCCAGGGCAGGAAATTGCGAACAAGCATACCAGACTTCGGAGGTGATCCATGGCTCCGCATCATCAGGCATCATCAGACAGACAGCCAGAGGCATCTCCTGCAAGCTCTGAAGCGCAGTGATGTGGTGCGTCTGAAGAAGCAATCGTGGGACACAAAAGCGCGGTTGGTGGAGCACTGCACACAACCTAGATCTTACAATGTGGTCACAGAAGAGGGGAGGATCCTACGACTTAACAAGAGAGATTTGTTGCGAACCAGAGATTATTTTGTGAGTGATTTTTCAGATGACAACGAGGACGACATTGAAGACGAGCCACTTGACAGCAGTGGAGGTGCGTCAGAACAAGAACAGTTGCTTTCAAATGGGGCATCAGTGACGAACGCTTCAACACTCCGAAGATCACAGAGGCAACGTAGACCACCAAATCGTTTAGGATAGGACAGAAACTTTGAACAAGTTCCAGAAGCGTGCTTTTTGGTGCATGCCACTAGCAGTGTACTAACACTTCACTAACACTGCACTAACCTTGCGGAGGTGGTGCGATGTTTTCTTGTTCTGTTATTGTTTTCTGAAAGAAGAAAGATGTATCGTACACGTGGCGCAAGATATGCGCATGAACTGTGTCGAGATGTACCTGATACGCACGCATTCAGCGCATATAACCAGCTGACGTTCAATAAACCGGGTTCTTTTCCCCACCGGCTACCAGGCATATCATGTCATCGATACACTAGGCCAGCTTCAATGCGCAACACGTAACCATAGCAACGCCGCCATTGCGCCCAGTGAATATGGCTGCCATGATGTCATTTCCTCCACACTTTTCACACAGCACGCCTGCTGGGAATGCCCTCTCCTACCTTTCCTTCCTCCGTGATTGTGTCTGATTTGCCGCCATCCCGCCCATATTAGCTGAGCTAATGGCTTCCATCCACCGAAATTGGGCTGCTTTTGCCGTTCTTCAGCCTCAGTCGGCTGAAACAATAGCTACTAGGCCAATCTTGCCACTCTTAAGCCGACCCAAACTGGGCTATTGGCTTGAGGTTTCTAGCTTCGAGCCCCTTCTGCCATCCGTGAGACAGTGTAGAGCTTATTTACATGCCCGTATTAAAAAAAGCATATTCTTAACTTATGACTTGAGTAACTGATGCGCACCTTACGCGCTTCACAGACAGATCCTACACTTAAAGTCAACATAAATCGGCACTTATACACCGGAAAGCTAAGTGCAAGTACTAAATACCTTAAGTACCGAAGCACTAGTTCCGCCATTTTTTAGCCAAACAATATGGCTGACCTCTATGGCAGTGTCACCGATTTCACCGACTTCGAACTTTGGTGCCCGTGTGGAAGAAATCACACGGAGTTGTGCAGGATTAAGCGTATCGTTACGTGGCGCCCTGATACCCAGCTCTCAGCACTTGGTAGAATCCCATCGAGGCGCACAACGACGTGGCATTGCTTTCGTGTTGCCGCTTTTCCAAACTAATAATTATGCGCCTGAATATTCGGCATTTTGGAACCTGTATGCGGTCGAGCTGATGGATCCGCTCGAGTCTACCGTTACCAAACTTATGCTCATGGATTGGCGTATTGCTTTGACGTCGAACATCCTATGTGAGCGTTTCATTGTCGGAACATCATGCGTCCGCGCTTCTAAGTAATTTCTCATCCTCGTGGTGATCTAGCCGCAGTAGCTCTTGAATTTTCTATGGAGGCGGTAATGTTGTAGGCCCGTGTGCTCAGATTTGGGTGCACGTTAAAAAACCCCAGGTGGTCAAAATTTCCGGAGTCCTCCACTACGGCGTCTCTCATAATCATATGGTGGTTTTGGGACGTTAAACCCCACATATCAATCAATCAATCAATCGGTCAAAGCCATAGCTCTTGGAGGCTGGCCCTCATTACATGAAATAAAATCGTGGCCGCGACGTCCGCACTTTCGATGGAGGAGAAAGTGAGAGCCAAGTACTCAGACTTGGGTGTACGTTGCAGAAACAATAGTGATTGAAATTTCCGGAGCCTTCTACTGCACGTCGTCTATGGCGATCACATAGTTTTATTAGGCAGTTTCACCCAAAGAAGGTCATGGACGAAAGTACTCGTATCAATTATGACTAGTAGCTTTGTTCATGAGCTTCTTTTAACACCACTGCAATGACCTATCGCAATCTAGAACGCACTATATAGCAATGAGAGGAAGCATTAGGCACCGCGATTCTTCTCGCGTAGCTGCAGAAAGTGGCTACATGGATATGTGTACTCGTGAAAACACAAAATTGCGTTTACGGCGTGAGTGCTAATGCCACACTTTTGATTTGGCGCTCGAAGTATCCCTTAAAGAATAGCTTACATTCTCTTGTGAATATTTGCTATGACAACGAATAACGGTTATCAATAGACAGGAGCTTTCTTACCTAAAAATACAACCTTAAAATTATAACTAGATTGCGTTAGGTCACTACTTTGTCCATCCCTTGTTCGATGCTACTAAATACTGGCACTTTATAAAATAAACCATCAGTTTATCGGCTAAATTCAATGTAAATAATTTAAATGCAAAACATTTCTTAGCGGACTTTGGCTACTTTGAGCGTATCTATCTATCTATCTATCTATCTATCTATCTATCTATCTATCTATCTATCTATCTATCTATCTATCTATCTATCTATCTATCTATCTATCTATCTATCTATCTATCTATCTATCTATCTATCTATCTATCTATCTATCTATCTATCTATCTATCTATCTATCTATCTATCTATCTATCTATCTATCTATCTATCTATCTAGATGCTTACATTTTGTTGCTCTTGGGGTTACTCCTTTAACCTGGCGTGAACCAAAATTAGCATGGGATGATGATATGTGGGGTTTATTGTCCCAAAGCCACCACATAATTATGAGAGATGCCGTAGTGAAGAGCTCTGGAAATTTAGGCCATTCCGGCTTCTTTAGCATGCACACCAATCTGAGCACATGGCCCTACAGCATTTTCGCTTCCATCGAAAATGCAGCCACCACAGCTGGGATTCAGTCCCGCGACCTGCGGGTCAGCAGATGAGTAACTTAGCCACTAAAACGCCCTGGTGTTGCAATTAGCATGGGAGGGTAAGATGGCTTGAGGAAAATGACACGCTGGTCAAGACATGAATGGTGTTGACAATCCCGTCGCTTACGTCGTTGAACTCTTCCCGCCAGACAGTGGCACATACCCACGGGTGGGTATGTGCCGCTGGTATGCTGATATGTGTCACAGATGATTGACACTTAGTATCTATCTAGGAACGACGAGAACACACATGGGTTACTCAAACGCGCGAGCGTAAGAAATACCCGACATCAGTAGCGTCAACCCGACGAACGCAAAGAGCAAATGTTAGGGACCCAGCTGCAATCCAACCCAAGCATTCTGCGTGAGAATGAACCATTTCACCACAGAGCTAAGCCAGGTTTTGGAACTACTTTTCAAATAGACTCTATTCTTCGTGAAACGTCAATAGCTGTTGCAGGGCTGCCTACCCAATTTCATAAACATCTCATATGTACTCTTTCAATACAGCCGTCACGTTGTGTTAACGTCAATTATAGTTAGTTGCCATGTTCTGATGTTGATTTATGTAGCAGTGTCCCAGGCCAGCATCTTCGCGAGCATCTGAAGTTGATTTATGTAGAAGTGTCCAAGACCAGCATCTTCGCGAGCATCAGCGCTTCATATCAGCTCCTGGTGTTGATACGTTTTCCAGGTACCAGGGATCTGCCTAACTGTTTTTGGCGTTAGTCAGTCAGCATCGCTAATATATCACGAGTCAGAATTCACACAATCACTCCGGACAAATTTATTTTGTGGAAAATTTTATTAGTATACCAATACAGCGCAGAAAGCAACGATGAAATTGAAACTATGGCGCTGTATTCATTAAATACTTTAGCTGCTGATTGTGTAGCGCTAAAGTCCCAAGATTTTTTCACACAGCGAAATAAAAAAAGTTTATGAATAGATATAAATCCGAAATTTATATTTTCGACTTTTCGCTTAATATACGAAAACTTTTATATAAAGCAACGTCTCATATACTACGTGGCTAATTTGTTGTCTGTGTGTGCAGAACGCACGTGCTGTGGTTAGGCGAAAGCAATGCATTTGCTTCACTGGTGTAACATATTGTTACCCTGTAAAAAACGCAAAAAAGGTTAGCAAGGCGTGTTGCTGAGTTAGTTGTTTCGTTACTTTAGGAAACTAGGTACGAAGTGAAAACACTAGGGACCAAGTCAAGACAAGTATTTTTTTGTTATAATACTTTCAAATTAACTAGGTCATCTACATTTTCTGTAACCCAAGAACCTGTTTAACGGATTAGTGGATGATCACGTCGAGACGGCGTATGGGAGGCGCATGTAACGATAGGGTGTGATAAGTGATGCACTGAAAGTTTGACAAACATATTTAACGAAATGCGTTCCTGTACACATCTTTGTTTTTTGTTGTTGTTTTCTTTTGGGGGGGGGGGTCACTTTGCTGGTGCTGTGACCTCCCGTATCTATTCTCTTTTACTTTTACTTTATGCTTTTCCTTTTTTTCATTTCTCGTGACAATAAACTTATGTTGATTTTCAATGGCAGATCGCAAGCTCTGGGCCAAATCGCTAATGAAGTGCACAGATCCGAGCGGGATTGCTCTCGCCAAATCTGCGATTGGAACGCTTGCGTCTCCACGGGGGCTGTTGGTGAGCGGAAATCTAGCGAGGGAGCAAGATAGGGTTTGAGGAAGCGCAAAGCGTTTTCCGGACATCCATCGGTGATTGGATGAAAGGCGGGTGCATATAATACGTCACTTGAACATCCATCAGTGATTGGATGAAAGGCGCGGCCGCACAAGATACGTCATTTGAGCTTTCCTTCAAATGCGCCCATTTCGGCGGAGCATGAATTCTTGCTTGCACGGAGCAATCCATGATCTGTGGTTGCCTAATCTGCCATTCGAACACACAATTCACGCTCCCAATTCGCCATTGGAATGTAAATGCTCCGCTCAGAGCAGAAACACTTGATCTGAATCTGCCATTGGAAGCCAACATTACTTTTTAGTCAGCGCTGTATATGTGTGCTTCTTCAAAAGTTTTGTCTGGTCAAGGCACGCTGTTTCTGTTCTTTGACAGTAGCTCCCGTCGCCCGCCCTTGTTAAGCGTCATTGACCTGAATTTCACTTGACTAAGTACTGAAGGCTAGTCTGCCTGATAAAGGTGCGAGAAGGGGGGGGGGGGGTTGTTGAAACAGCAGGTTTTGTCGCTCCTGCCAGCATAATTCTTCAGGAAGGGGCAGTGGTGTGAACGTGTGTGGCCTACAGTCAATATCATGTGCGAGACGAATACGCGGCAAGATTTTGGCACTGTTTACAGCCGAGATCACTGCCGCTAGCAAACAGCGGCCCCATGCTTTCATTAATCTATATAATACTCGCTCGCTTTATGTGCCGTTGCATGTTCACTGCGTGTTCTCCGGGACCACCTGGACAATGAGATTTTTGTTCTCTTTCTCGCACCCTGGCTAGTGACCATCCCTTTTACAGCGATAGCTGTTAATGACTTGGAGAAACTAAAAACCCTTCGGCAGCGCTGTCATGAGCGATCTCCATTGGCTATGGTATGACTCATAAATTCTTCTCGTGTAATTTGTAAATCACTGTACAGCTCTTTCAAAACACTTACTTCTTCCGTTTTGGAAACTCTATCCGCTATCTTGGCGATCCAAGGTGGCTTCAACAGGACATAAATGATAGATATTACGAGCGGTCGTTTCATCCCTTCAGTTGGCTCTTCTGCAGATCCATCGCGTCATTGCAGGTGGAAATGCCCGACACCCGAGTATTTAGATTTAGTCGCACGTGCAACAAACCCATTGGGATCACAATCACCGCAGCACTTTATCGCGGCGTCTTTCATAAATATATCGTTATTTTGGGACTTTGAAACTCTGAAATTATATCCGAATCACTATATCTTCAGTTTACCCTGCTTTTCTGCTGCTTCATTCAAGGACTTCTTTTTCTTTCTGATCCTAAGCGGACGCTGGTTCATGTACACCGCCGCTGTTCGAAGATCTAGTCCAGCGAACGTATTAATGTCATTTGCTGATGTTGGAGTTACGCAGTGCGACATGTTTCGCATCGCATGTTTTTTTCTTCTGATAGCAAAAGTTGCATTGGGCCTCATCTTGGGCCAGGCAGTGCGTTACCAACTTCATGTTCTTTGTCCCCTTTTGAAAAGGCGTAGTAAAAACAAACACGTGGTTGAGCATTCATATTTTATTATTATTAGGGCCCTATTGTATTCCGTATGAAAACTACACTTGTTCGCTGTGGTACAAGAACGACTCAAAAAGGATTTGTGGATATTTTATTGGGGTTATGACGTTGACGCGCGCAGAACTGAAAGCGGTAAATATTCAAGAATCTATTGAGAAAATATACGCCCAATGAGATTGGTAACACTCGGCAACGACGATTGCGAGAGAAATCGTCGGCCACACTATAATATGGTAAACGCTGGAAAACAACGTCACTTATACATGTGTGATCATATACACTACAGTGGTCGGTGGTGCTCGTGTCAAATCAAGAATGAAGTGCATTACACGGCTCGTGCGCACGATATAGTGAAATAATGATAACTGTTGAAATTCGGCCTCCCAAAACTATGATATAATCACGAGGGGCTTCAAAAGTTTCGATCACAAGTGTTAGTGCTTCCGCGGTTCTTTCTCTCAACTGATGTACACTGAAAATGTCATGGAACGACATGAGTGTATGACCAAAATAAATGATACGTCATGACATAGACTTTACGTAATGTGTACTATAAAGACTAGGATGTGGTCTTGGTCCTACTACTTCCCTTTTCGTCCATTCTAAACTCGCCAAATTATCATCGTATCACAAAAGGCTATGACAAAGCTAATGACGTGTCATGACATTAACACTGTAATGTGCTAGAGACATCACGCTCGATGTCCCTAGCGTGTGTGTTGAGGGACCGGCTGTTAAGCGGTCACCAGCAGCGTTGATCACTGGTTGCGTTAGTCAGGTAGACGCTTTAAATATTGGCACACGTGCTCAAGGCGACGGATACAATTTATGTGGGAGCCACTCACAATCTCCCATCTGCTCGTACTCACGCGCGGTTCCCTTTAGCGGGGGAGATGGTGTAGTTTTGTTCTTAGAAGCTTTGCAAGAACACGAAAAAAATCAAGTAACATATTTCAGCTAACAGTTCATTGTACCATGTGCTTTTGCAGATACAAAGCTTTCATTTTTATGCCACAGCAAGAGTTGTAGCATCTTGGTCATCCGGAGCCCAGTACTTGTCCTTGCGCGTGGTATAGTCGCACCCCATGAGGGTGGCCTTTTCTACTTCCACTATATATTTGGCCTCACAGCTGCCTTTCGCAACCTGAAAGGCAAAACATTTTTAGGTGATTGTGAAGCAAAAATCAAATTGGTGCCTACGACTCACGTGAAGTTTTTTATCAGAAGCGAGGCCCCTCATCTTTTGCCACAGCCGAACAAGCGCAGAATTGCACAATGTTTCATCCTTCCTGCAATTCGTTTCGCCTGCAACCCAAAGCAAGAACAAACAGACATATGTATAACGCAATGCCTTTTTCTTCATTTCGCGAATACATGGTCTGAAGTAGCAACAATGCGAGCTGTTTCGCTTGTCTTTTTTTTGTAGATCTTTTTGTTTAACAATAATGAGGATCGAGAAAAATTTGTACGCCTGATCTGATGACTTTTGAGTTGGGAGTCACTTCTCCACATTGCTGATCAAAAATACAGCACGGTGTTACGATTTACAGAACCTGGCCAGTTTCACTGGCCAGCTTTTTTTCAAGCGATGCTATGTGTCTTTATAAATATTTAGTAAAGTGAAGGCCCTAACGACAAAACAAACGAGCAGCTCAAACTTCATTTCGATTATGAAAATTACACCAGCTTCTCTTTTAAAATCAAACAAGCCTCTAGTGTTAGAGCAATTATGTCTAAAAATTGGTTTTTCTTCATCGAACAATGGAGGCAATTGTGTGCTGCATAGTGTTTTGGCGCTACACATCACAGTATGCCATGGGGCGTCGTATGTACACATCACAGTATGCCATGGAGCGTCGCAAGCAATAATATGACGTAAACAAAAAGACCATACGGGTAAATAAAACTCTTTTTTTCTGCTCTTTTGGCATCTTCACACTGTTTTAAGAAGTCTATTTTGCCAGGTGATTTTTCATAAAGCATCTACGGATTTCATTCTTCTTTGTGTTAAGCAATGGGCTATGGAAGTCGTGAAAGTTATGTGAACATTTAGGTGCTTGCACTGGTTTCTTGATGAACTAAAATTGAGGCAGCGAGAAGAGATCATTAACATTTAGTTTTAATGGCACCAAGACTCAACACAACTTGTCGGTGCCAAGTACAGTCGGCATGCAGGTAAATACAACGTTAGAGGAAAGGAACTCTGAGGATATGAACAGATTTTATTGTTACATATCAAGATGCCGACGAACTGATGTGGAAGAGGCAAGTACTCAAAATGTATACCAAGACTTAGGTTAATGTTACCAACCACAGACTCGACGTACCTGACGATTCTCCGCATACGTTTTCCCAGCCAAACGTTCACCTTATCAGTGAGAGCCTACATCGCGAGACGAGAACATATCATGTGTCTGGGTGTGCCCAGCTTGGTCGCTAACACTTTCGTGGTATGCTATACTGTCATCAATATCCACATTGACAGTGTCGGCAAGATTGGCGGTTCAACAAAAAGGATCAGTATTTGAGGTTGTGGAGCACAAAACACTGCCCTCATAGCACGGCCGATAAAGACGGCCTCACAGACAAGAAAGCCCGAAGAAGTAAGTGCGTATATGACATGCATTGTGACGAACTATGCTCAAGACGTATGAAAGCATGATTTGTGGTTTTAGCGGGCAGTTTACAAAGAACTAAAATAGAACTACCACATTAGTACGTGTTGTGCAAAAAGAGACATATTTGTATCGAGGACGTAGTTGGTGCAGTTAGCGTTGTTTTTAGCGTGCATTCGGAACTCTGCCAACGACAGAAACAAATACAAAAGCGCTGATAAATACCCTAGAAGTAAGGGTTTCTATAATTAACATTCACAAGAAAATATCAATTACTGGAAATTAATGACACATTTGCAGCTACACTGATTCTCATAAACGTGCAAGGATTCTATTGTTTCTCCTCGGCACTCCCTCAAGCCGTTTTTTAAGTGTGCTGTCCGTTTAAAAGTGGTCTAGAAAGTCTTGTGAAAAAGATATAATTACATCACGTACATTTGGGTACACAATGTGCAATACGCCAACAATTATTCTCACCTGTGACAGCGCTAATGATTACTGCGAGCACAATAGTTCCGATGAAAGCAAAGAAGCTGCTCCAGAAGAACGACAGGCGAAACATGAAGAAAGGTTCCTGTGTTCTGCACAGAGATTGAAAAAATAGCAACTTTATTACTTTCTCAGTCATCTGAGCTTTGCAATTTCGCACAGCTGGTACATCAGAGAAGCCATTTATTGTGTCCACAAAAAAACCCAGTTCTTGTGAGCGTCATATCCTTGTCTTTTTATCTTGTCCTTGTCTCCTTAACAAGCGTCACATCTGTGTCACATTCTTATTTTTTTGCGAGCGTCACACTCAGTTGCGCTGTCGGCGCGAGAACATTTTGTATTTTTAGTAAAACTTTCAAATGTAAAAGTCTTGCAGCTTCTGCTTGTCTTTTTATGAAGATGTATCAGAATCGTAAAAATTTACCGTCATTTAAGTAGTAGTGTAAAATTCTTATTATCTAAGAACGCACAACAAATATGCATAAGCGTCACTTTGATTTGACAAGCTGCAAAAATTGAAATATCTTTAGCACTGGCATACCCTGTAACGACAAAATAGAACATGCTTTTCTATGCAACGACGTAGAGTTCAGTGTTCTTTGATAAAAGCAGACCCCTCCCCCTCTTCCCGTGAAAAGACAGCCATCATTCATTGCCACACCTGGTCAAAATTTTTAACCTCTCCAGGTGACAGGACACCTGCGATAACAGCTGCGTCATTTCATCAGAGCAAACGTTAATTTAGGAGAATTCGTGACCCTTTAGTGTTCGTATTACATTTTGGTTGCGCGACATATTAGCCAAAGTGATAAAATTTTGGCGCCCAGCACTGTGCATCTTCTAAGGTAAAATATACAAAAAATTGCCTTAACTCCTGTGTATTTATACATATTTGGAAGGTCCAGACCAATATCTAGAACAATGCCACAAACCAGTACCAGCTTGTCCGATACCCTAACTATAGGTATTATGAAAAAAACATGAGATCAAAGTAAAATATGACAACCACAATCCTGGATTGTACAGTCACATTTTCGCCATATATGTCAAAAATCATGGGCACGATCGAAATCATCTCATCTGTGTGTTATACTGTCTGGTATCGCTAGAAAACAGCTATACCAGACACTTTTGTGTTGGATACTTCCGCTTCAATGTTTCCGTTTTCTCCCGTGTTTGCACATCTGATGAACCTCCACTGGGGGGGGGGGGGGGTCAAGCTAGGGAGCTAAAACTTACCCAGGAGTACCTCGATGTAATTCATGATGGGAATATAACTCAGAGGCACGTGGTTGTCTAGATATTGTTTATCGTCAACACGGCCAATGCGAGTATAACTGTGGTTGTTGACGAAGCATGGAGACCATCCACTGGGAGACTTTATTAACACACGACCTAATGCTGCATACTCGGAAGCTGTTATGTCGCACCGAGATATGCTGCCTTCGAATTATGTACGACGTTTGGCATCTCAAATACCTCTTTGTGGATGGTACCTAAGCCGGTCATGTGAATTTCGATCCTTTCAAAACACCAAGTCAAAAACACCAACTGCTGGACCTCAGTATTTTGCTTTGTCTTATATTGCCAATATGTACGTATATACAGTGCGTATTTTCCTGATGGTTTTGTCACACAGACCTCCTTAGCAACAGCTTTCACTGTACTTCACATGGTAATTACCAAAGCTTTCAATAAAGCGCACGGGGCATTGTCTACTGCCGCTGAGCTGACCAGTGTTAGATAGGCTATCTACTACATGTTGCAGCCTAGTGCAGTGATGGACACTCTTTTGCGACGTCAAGCCACAACTACAGTCAATCAGAAACTTTACGAAGCAAGAAACGGATGTGCAACATAATGAATAAGTTAAACGAAGCACCTCAATCAAGTCATCCCTTGCTTTACAACATATTCTCAGTCACTGTTGCATAGCCAAAAATGAACAAGCTGACGCAAAAGCGAAGATGGCACACACTAGCGGAGAAGACATATCAAATCACTTTTCCCGACATGTCATCAACTCAACGCATGGCTCTTTAAAGCTATGAAAACAACTAGGACACAATTATAAAATGATCCTGGTAGTCGCCACGAGCAAATTTTTACGCTTGACTCTGGTCGTACTTTTCGTCTTCCATGCCATCTAAGGAGAGACCAGGAAACGATACTACATATACTGTGGCTGGGTTTTGCAGATATGCAACAATACCTTTCCAAGATTCGACAGTAGCAAAATCGTAACTGAAGTGAGTGTGACACGTCAGAGAACATTCATCTCATTCTGTGTGTGTCTTCAATACGAGGTGGAAACAGTATCAGTAAAGCGCCTCACAAATCTACTAGACTATTGACCCTTTCCAAGGAGAAGCTATTG
Source organism: Rhipicephalus microplus (assembly GCF_013339725.1). NCBI lineage: Eukaryota > Metazoa > Arthropoda > Arachnida > Ixodida > Ixodidae > Rhipicephalus > Rhipicephalus microplus. The sequence goes on along the minus strand of NW_023612106.1, from coordinate 10,234 downwards.
GGTGCTTTGGAACAGGTGAATCGCTCCTAACGAAGATGAAAGGGCGTTCTCACATCACACAGCAAGACAAGATTAAATTCCCGTCTTCAGAGCTCGTGCAAGTGTAGATATTGTAGAGACTGTTATCCGTGTCCTACCCCACACGCGACAGTGAAGGCAGTGACTCACTTTGCAATACAACAGCCACCCCACATCATGCCCTCCTCTTTTTTCTTTCTTTCCCTTTACATCTTACCCCCGCGAAGAGTAGCAGGCTCTATAAACCCGCTTTCTGTGGCTACCTCTTCTGCTTCTTCTCATTAAACATCTCCTTCTTCTAATGCAGTTGCGCATAGTTGAAACTAAATTTGAACGCCTTGCTGTACACAGGGGGCACGTTCTGATAACTTATACGGGACCAAAAAAATTACTCGGCGTTGTTTTCTCTTTTAATACCCTTATGCTTTTGTTATGGCAATCTCAATCTACTTGGCATATTGTCTTTTATAGTTGCATGGCGGTTTCGGGACGTTATAACCGACGAATTATTCTACAAGGTATGTTCTCAATTCGGAAAAAAAACACGTCGGGGGTACTAATTGGCTTGCATTATTATACAGCTGATTCGTGAACAAAGAAAATTACTCTGGTTTCTTTCCACCCGATACACCTTGCATTCTTAATAACTTGGAGAATGCTACTAATCAGCTAAGTTCTAATACGAAAAATGGCCGCACTGTTGCTGCAAAGTTCCACACATCCTACATACCACGGGAATCGACGTAGGGCGAAGCACGCTGAAAGAAGATAACTGTGGTGTTTTTTTTTATCGGATGAGGCATTACGAAATGACATTGAACATATGTGCAGCACATCTTAAGCAGAGACTAATGTGTAATAGTTACACATGTTTTACATAACCCGATGTTTCCAGCTGCGTAATGATGGCAACGGTAACATATGTACTACCAGCACCACAAGCGGTAAACTCATATGCTGCACTTGTGATTGCAAGCGTGGTAACCCTATATAATTCTACGTAGACCGACTTCAGTGGTTGGCACTTACGAATACATTTGACGTTTACTCAACGTAACGGCTGCATTATAGGAATGCACATGTACTGTTCACAGAATTGAATAGCCAGCAATGCAACCACAAAGGACGTGTCACCAGCACTTCAGATGTAAAGGGACATTCTTGAAAGTAGTATCGAGACCTGGCGTGGCTCTATAGTAGAACATTTACTTTCCACGCAAGCTGCTTGTGTTTGATACGTGCTAACACCCTTGTATTTATTTTTTGCCCTCACCTAATCAACACTGCCAATGCATGTTTTCTTTAACGTTCTTTAGATTAAATTAGCAACGTCTGTTTACTCCGTTCATGGGTAGACAAAGTCTTAATCAACTGTAGCTCTTCCTCACATACCTCAGCCCCAGGTAGGCAATGGGTGTGCCATGTGTATCTGTAGGACAGGGTTGGACGGCTGCGTAGCAGAAATTTCACGTTACTCCTGCGTTGACGGGTCAGACGTATTCGTCAACTATTTTGCCCTTCCTTAATAATTTCGATATTTCCTGAATAAATTGGTGGACACGAGAGCACCCAGAAGTAGGTGAATAAATAGATAGATATGTAAATAGCAACTCGAGAAAAGCCTGCAGTCGGCTAAAAATGACTCACATTCTAAATATCGATGAGGGTAGTCCGTGTACTATACTCACTGTAAGTTTGGTGCAGCCAAAGTAACGTTTTGAAATAAAAACATGCTGTGGTTTCCAGGGCAGTAGTCAGTAGACACTGGAAGTCTGGGTGATCTGATTCCTGATGTGATAACTCCCGCCATGTGCCACAGCTGGTACACAACCATTAGTAGGGTCGATACGCCGGCGCCCTGCCGTTCGGTGACAACATAGAGAAGAAGAAGTTATGTCTTCACGTTGAAGCAGGGCGGCGACATTGATATATATATATATATATCGAGAGATCACGTCACAGTCACAAACATACTTTATATAGTTACCTTTACTAGCATTATTTCAGTGCGAGCATCGCTGGGGCTCTGATGAAGAGCAACTCTCATGGTAGCGAAAATATCTGCATTGATCATTGAAAGCCTTTCTACAATGCTGCTGTTTTCAAAGCGCTTTGACCCAACTGGCTAGCTTCCTGTCGTTGTAAGGGAAGTTTAATGTGGAGTACATTATTTTTTGCTGCCTTGCTTTATTAGGCTTACCTTTTCATAATAATCAAATAATGTCACTTATTGAGGAAGTGCTGCCATGTTAATATGCAGCAGAAGGTATTCCTGGTGATTTGGTTTATTGAACCACCTCTGCATGATAGTATGTAGAATGCTCCCATAGTGACATGCATAAAGACAACTAGTCTAATTGCTGGAACATTTCTATAACAGGCAACAGTGCGGCTACAAACGAAGACGAAGCAAAAAATGCGCAACACATCATATGAGTGCTGCAGAGTTTCGTGTGATGCTTATCACAAATTTGTACCGCATTGTTCTGTAAGCAGAATAACATATATACCACATACGGGCAAATAATCACATTAAGCAAGTCCCCATAATGGCTGTGACCTTGAAACCCAGCCACGCGTTTTCAGATTCATATGGCGTGGGACGAGCTTCAATGCAGAGCGATAATGCGCTGCTAATCGACCAACATCACAGGTATAATTTATTGCAATATCATCTGGACAAAGCCCTCACGTGGAAATGTGCTTCCATAGTGTTATCTCTGCATACTACTGAACACAATGTGTCCCACTACAGATATCAATGCTTCATTACGATTCCACGGTATTCGGTCCATCATCATATAAGACTGGTGACAAACTTAAAGTAATTAACTACAGACCAGTTTCGCTACTGTGCACTTGTAGCAAGGTTTTGGATTATTTCATATTTAAGCGTATTTGTTCTATCTTAGAGGACAACAATTATTTTTTAAGTAGTCAGCATGGTTTTCGGCGCGGTTTGTCCACTACGACGCAACTTATTCACACTGTAAATGATCTAATGGTAATGATTGACAAGGGCGGACAGATTGACATGGTTTTTCTTGATTTCGAAAAAGCCTTCGACTGTGTGTCAAACCGACATTTAATGTTAAAGATCTGATGCCTTTTTGACAATCCTCGGATAGTACGGTGGCTCGACTCGTATCCTACACGGCGTAGGCAGTTCGTTCACATAGGCAATTCGGACTCAGAATTCGCATCTGTTCTTTCAGGCGTTCCTCAGGGTTCGGTGCTCGGCCCGTTACTCTTTTTAATCTATATTAATGATTCACAGATTACGTCACCAGTATGTTGCCGTTTATTTGCAGACGACTGCGTTGCATACATGCAAATTCAGTCAGTGAAAAATCAACAAATACTAAACAACTTCTTAGCAGCTGTTAGCAACTGGTGCTCAACATGGCAGATGCGCCTAAACGTTTCCAAGGGTGTTCAGATGAGTGTTACACGCAAAAAAGTGCCGCTGGTTTGCACATATAACATCAATAGTGTTGCATTAGCTTAAGTAGACCAACTTAAATACTTGTGTTTGCATATCAGTTCTACGCTAAGCTGGAGTGGTCATGTGCAATTCATTGTTTCCAAGGCTTTGAGAAAACTTTACATGCTAAGAAATCGCATGATGGATTGCACTCCTAAAACTAAGCTTGTGGCCTACACAACATTAGTTAGACCGCTATTAGAGTATGCGGACGTAGTTTGGGACCCGCACGCCAAATGTGACATCGATTGCATTGAACGCGTTAAAAAAAAAGCGCTAAGATTCATCTTCAACTCTTACGGCAGGCACGTGTCCATTACTAACCTTAGACATTTAAGCGAACTTCCAACGCTAGAATCACACAGGAAACTGCATCGACTGCAAATGCTTTACAATATTGTAAACGGTTACATTATAATGAGCTTCACTGATTACATGCAGTATAACAGCGCAAGGCCAACAAGATGGAAGCAGAGTAAGACGATTGTAAGGCCACGAGTTAAAACGAAGGTGTATCAATTTTCGTTTTTACTTGAACGATAGCAGAATGGAACGAGCTTCCATGTGACATAGTCGGCCTATCATCAGTTCATGCGTTCACAAATGCCGTGCAAGATTATTTCTGATGTTATGCGCAGTTCTTGTCATTCTTTCTCTTTTACAGCTTGAAATGTATGCGGGTAACCATTTATTTTGCGGTATTCTTCTGTTGACGTAGCTGTCCTTCAGTTGACATGCCTATTTGTTTCGTTGGCCGTTTCATTCATGTTCTGAAATGTTGCATGCGTCTTTCGGGTGTTCAATCACTCGATCCTGGACTTGTTATTGCTCCTGTGTCCTGCCTCAATGTATTATTGCAAATGCTGTTGGGCTTGTTTTTTATGTTCGCGTCTTGAGTTCACATTCGGCCGCATATGTTGTTATCATTAGACATATGTGCGTTTCTTCTGTTTTTCTTTCTTTTTTTATTTCGTTTGGTGACTGAAACGATGCAATGTGTAACATTGTAATGTGATGTACCAACTCCTGCCATGGCTTCGAAAAGGCAGCCGCAGTATCTGATAAATAAAAATAAATAAATAAATAAATCAGACTAACGAGGCCACTGCAGGACAAAGGCTTTTCCAACAATCCGCCAATCAACCCGGCCTTGTGCTTTCTTCTGCATGTTAAACCTGAGAACTTTTTAATCTCACTGGTGCACCTAACCTTATCTTCCCCCTTCATGCGTTTGCCCTCTCTGGGAATCCAGTCAGATGCCCTTATTGACCAGTGGTTATCCTGCTACGTGCCCTGCTAATGTTTATTTCTTCGTCCTGATTTCAACTCATCATCGTCATCCTCATCAGCAGCATGACTACGTCCACTGCAGGACAAAAGCCTGTCCCATGCAGGACAAAGGCCAATCAACTCGGTCCTGTGCTTCCTGCTGCCCATTTATGACCGCAAACTTCTTAATCTCATCAGCCCACCTAACCTTCTGTCTCCCCCTAACCCACTTGCCTTCTGTGGGAATCTAGTTAGCTTGCACTTAATGACCAGCGGTGATTCTTTTTAAGCGCTACATCCCCACCCCATGTCCATTTCCTCCTCTTTATTTCAACTATTATATCCTCAACCACCATTCGTTCCCTAACCTCCTCTGCTCTTTTTTGTCTCTTATGGTTACACCTACCATTTTCCTTTCTATTGCTCGCTGCGTCGTCCTCAATTTAAGCTGAACCCTCTTTATGAGTCTCCAGATTTTTGCTCCGTAGCTAAGTACCCGCAAAATGAAGCTCTTATATACCTCTTTTTCTTTAGGGATAGTGGCAGTCTAACTGTCATGATTTGAGAGTGCTTTCCAAGTGTGCTCCACCCTATTTTTATTTTTCTAGTTACTTCAATCTTGCGTTTCAACTCCGAAGTTATTACCTGTCATGAGTAGACATAGTCTTTTACAAATTCAAGTGCGCTATTACATATCTCGAAGCGCTGCTCTCTTCCGAGGTCGTGGCACATTATCTTCGTTTTCTGCAGATTATTTCTGAGACTTTTCTGCTCTCCTTGTCTAACACCGAAATCGCGAGTTGCAATTCATCCCCCGAGTTACTCAGCAATGAAATGTCATCGGTGAAGCGCAGGTTACTAAGGTACTTTCCATTAACTCTTATTAGTAACTGTTCCCAGTCTAGGCCTCGTAAAACCTCCTGCAAGCACACGGTAAATAGCATTGGGGAGATTGTACCCCCCTGCTTTAAACCTTTTTTGATTGGTATTCTGTTGCTTTCTTTAGGAAGCACTATGGTAGCACTTGATCCCCCGTAGATTTCTTCCAGGATGTTTATATATGCTTCATCGTTCTGATTCTGTGGCGCTTGCATGACTGCGGGTATTCCTACCATATCAAACGCCTTCTCGTAATCTATGAAGGCTAAGTATAATGGTTAGCTGTATTTTGAGCATTTCTGTATCACCTGATTGATAGTATGAATGTTGCAGATTGTTGAGTAGCCTGTTCGAAATTCTGCTTCTTCCTTTGGGTAATTGAATTATAATGCTTTCTAATAATGAATTCTAATACTCTGTTAGCAATTGCCTTTCTAAATAACTTGTATACTACGGAGAGTAAGCTGATTGGCCTGTAATTCTTTACGTCCTTGTCATCACCTTTCTTATGCATTAAGACGATTTTATCATTCTTCCCAAGATTCTGGTACTCTTCCTGTCAGGAGACACATTGTAAACAGGGTGGCTAGTTTTTCCAACACATTCTGTCCTCCATCTTTCAGCAGATCTTGTGTTACCTTGTCCTCATCAGCAGCTTTACCTATTTGCATGCTCTCCAAGGCTTTTTTTAATTCTTCTACCATTACTGGTGGAGTGTATTCTGGGTTACTGCTAGTTCCTATAGTATTAGGTCGTAGTTGTCCCGGCTGCTATACGGATCTCTGTAAAACTTCTCTGCTATTTTAACTATGCTATCCAAATTGGTAGTCCCTTTGCCTACCTTGTTTAGTGCATACATGGTGTTTGCCTATCCCATGTTTCTTCTTCACCGATTTCACGATTCCTTCGTGCATCGGATACTTTCTTACATCGGAAAACTTACGCTTATTAATCAGCTCCGAAATCTCTGCCAATTCAATTTTGTCTGTTGTATTTGATGCTTTCATTCTTTGACACTTCTTAATGAGGCTCTCTGGCTACTGGGACAGCTTACCAGTGTCCCGTCTAACTACAGTACCTCCAAATTTCACTGCACACTCCGTAATAATACTCGTCATTATCATTCATTCCGTCAACGTTAACGCTGGTTTCCTCAATAAGAGCCGAGTACCTGTTCTGAAGCGAGTCTCTGAATTCCCGTACTTTCCCGCTCAGCGCTAGCTGTTTCAATGGCTTCTTGTGTATCAGTTTTTCTCACTCCTTCTTCAAGTCTAGGCGAACCTTGTCAAGTACTTCCACATCCTGAACGATGCCGGGGTGTGCACTCAGTCTAAGACTATTTCGTTCTTATTTTCGCTATTAGAGCTTCTCCATGTCCTCTTACGGCTGCCTTCTTTTAGGCAGAAAGTACTCAAAATCCGTCAATTATTGCATTTCGCGAATCCTACTAATAGCTCCCGTCTGCCATTTCTAGTACCGAGGCCACAATCACCTTCGACCTGGTCTTCAGCCTGCTTCTTTTCTAGCTTTGCATTCAAGTCTCCAATCGGTTGAGCATATTGTGTATTTACCTTACTCATTGCCGATTGCACGTCTTCATAGAAGCTTTTAACTGACTCGTCATCATGGCTGGATGCAGGCGCCTACGCCTGTATCACCTCCATCTTGTATCTCTTACTCCGTTTAATTACAATACCTACCACCTTTTCATTACTGCTATAGTATTTCTCTATGTTCCCAGCTCTGTTTCTGTCGATAAGGAACCCCACTCCCCATTAAGAAACCCATTAACAGATAAGAAACCCATTAGCAGCCATTGGCATGTGCTTCGAGCACTATCTGACAGGAAAGTGTTGCTACGTTATACTCGATGGGCGTAACCTCCTTGATTTTAGAAAGGTTTAGTGAGCGTTGGGCCGCAGTGCCCTGAATACATTGAACTAGTATATACCATAAAGTTCGAGGTGGTTAAAGATGGGAAGAAGACCCGAAGTGCAAGCCGTAAGAAAGTGTGCGTGTGCCACCTCACATTTAGTCCGTGGAATGTCCGCAGGATGACGGTGCTTCTATATGGGAAATATATGATAAAAACATGCGAGATGGGGGTACTTGGTGTATTGAATAAATGGATGAACGGACACACAGACAGATGCATGGATGGACGCATGAACGGACGCAGGGGTGGATGCATGGACGAACGGAGGGACGAACGCACGAACAGACGCACGCACGGACCGGCGGATGAATGCATGGACGGTCACAGAGACGGACGCATGGACGGGCGGAAGCAAGAATAAATGGATGGGCGAATGCTTCGCCCCACTCTCTCTCATTCACTCCGGGAATATGCTGCCATTTTTCTTAAAATAGTTTGGAGAGAACGAGCAGTACGCTGATTGGCATGCAATTTTTCGAATGTTTGAAATTTTTTTTCTTATTGATCATGATGATGTTGACGTTCTTGCAATATTCTGGTACCCTTCCCATCAAGAGACTGCTCGTTTATTAGGTGATTTTTCAAACACAATTTCTCCATAGTTCTTCAAAAGGTCACTTCTTACTTTATACTTTTCAGCGGCTTCGCTTCTTTGTGTTTGTTATGGAGAAATATGGTGGCTGTATATTTCCTCTAAAAGTTTTATCGCCCAGCCGCGCTGGTTTAGTGGTTAAGGTACTGATCTTCTGAACCGGGAGTCACGGGATCAGATCCCAGCTGCGGCGACTGAATTTTTGATGGAAGCGAAAGAGCTGTAGGAACATGTGCTCAGATTTGGGTGGACGTTAAAGAATTCCAGGTTGTCGAAATTTCCAGAGCTCTCGACAACGGCGTCTGTCATAATCATATGGTGAGGTTTCGACGGTAAACCCCTCATATCAATCATTTAATATGTTCATGTAGGGATCCTTGATGCACTCAGTCTACAGTTCTTGAATCACTGCTGATGTCTCGACTGAGTAAAACGCCTTCTTGTAATTCATGAAGGCTTTGTCTAGCGGCTGGTTGCATTAACGCATTTTTGTGTCAGCTGATTGATAGTTTGAATATGATATTTTGTGCAGTAGCCTGTACAAAGTCCCGCTTAGTCTTTTGGCTCATTGGACTGTAATGTCGCCCTAATTCAACTAGCTAATGTTTTAGGGGTGAAGCTCCTTATAGCGGCACCTGTTCCTACCTAGTAGGCGGTGTAGTCTGTAACAAGTATAACATTTTGACCTCCAAGAAAGTGCCGGCGAGAGATTTCTTCTGTGCGTTATTGAAGAATAAAAGGTAGTGCTCAATGTACATGCAATGGCTGCTAAGGGGGAATGAGAGACAGGAGCATTCGGCTTTCAGTTAACGCGCACGCTGCGATCCCCATTAGCAGCCATTGGCATGTACATTGAGCACTATCTGACAAGAAAGGGTTGCTACGTTATACTCGCTGGGTATAATCTCCTTAGTTTTAGGAAGGTTTAGCGAGCGTTGAGCCACAGTGCCATGAATAAAATGAACTAGTATATACCATTAATAAACTCGAGGTGGTTAAAGGTGGGAAGTAGATACGAAGCGCAAGTCGTAAGAAAGTAAAAGCCCAATTCTCCTGTCTCTCATTTCCCATTAGCAGCCATTGGCATGTGCTTCGAGCACTATCTGACAGGAAAGTGTTGCTACGTTATACTCGATGGGCGTAACGTCCTTGGTTTTAGAAATGTTTAGTGAGCATTGGACCGCAGTGTCGTGAGGTGGTTAAAGATGGTTCGAGGTGGTTAAAGATGGGAAGAAGACCGGAAGCGCAAGCCGTAAGAAAGTGTGCGTGTGCCACCTCTCGTTTAGTCCGTGGAATGTCCGCAGGATGGCGGTGCTTCTATATGGGGAATATATGATGAAAACATGCGAGATGGGGGTACTTGGTGTGTTGAATAAATGGATGGACGGACACACAGACAGATGCATGGATGGACGCATGAATAGACGCAGGGGTGGATGCATGGATGAACGCAGGGACGAACGCACGGACAGACGAACGCACGGACGGGCGGATGAATGCATGGACGGTCACAAAGACGGACGCATGGACGGCCGGAAGCAAGAATGAATGGACGGGCGAATGCTTCGCCCCACTCTCTCTCATTCACTCCGGGGATATGCTGCCAATTTTTTGAATATAGTTTGGAGAGAACGAACGGTACACTGATCGGCATGCAATTTTTCGGATGTTTGACTTTTTTTTCTTATTGATTAGGATGATGTTGACGTTCTTGCAATATTCTGGTACCCTTCCCATCAAGAGACTGCTCGTTTATTAGGTGGTTTTTCAAACACAATTTCTCCATTGTTCTTCAAAAGTTCAGTTGTTACTTTATACTTTTCAGCGGCTTCGCTTTTTTGTGTTTGTTGTCGGGCTTTCTTTAGGTCCCATGTAGTTACTGGTAGAATGTGGAATCCTTCTGGGGTATTATTGGTGCTTACGATATCATCTTGTATGCTCAGGTTGTGTACAGCTCCATGTACAACTGCTCCGCCACCTCAACTAACCTACCCATATTGGTTATAAAATAGCCTTCGTTGCGTTTTAATGCATGCATCCAAGTTTTCCCTATGTA
>NW_023612105.1:20000-67773 GCF_013339725.1 Rhipicephalus microplus | reverse complement strand
GTTTTTGGCACTGCCATCTACTGACAGGGCTGTGCTGCGCCTTCCAGAGGTGAGAAGGTGGCTGTCTGCCTCCGGTATAGCCTCCGAAAGTTGAACTTGAGTTTCCGTCCAAAGGTGTGTGACCGATTCTCGTGACCATGCATGGTAGGTAACCTGTTTTGCTAATAGGGACCAGATTAGTGTAGGTTTCCGGAACTTTGTCCAGTCGGGTATTCGGGCTTGGGCATAGGGTTCTGCCAGTGGTTGGTTGGTGACGGTGGTGTTGAGTATGCAGTGGTCACCACTGAGGTTTCCTCGGTGCTGGCCCAGTCTGCATGTCTAATGTTTTTGGTGAAGGTAAGGTCCAAACATCTGTTCCGAGTCACAGAGTTACCTACCCGCTTTGGATGTGCAGGGTCAGTGTGAAGAGTGAGACCCAGTGTGGACACAAGTTGTGCTAGCTTGCGCCCACGCTTCTCATCACGCATGTACCCCCAGAGTGTGCTGTGAGCTTTCAAATCACCCACCTTCACCAGGGGATCTTTGCCGGCAGCCTTCAGAGCACAACTGAAGACTGCTGCGAGCGTTACATTTTTAAGTCTGGGGGAACAATATATGTTATCATTCGAACCCGGATCTCCTGCGTGCCAGCCCAGTATTCTACCACAGAGCCACGCCAGTGCTTGAAGCTCCGTTGCAATGGGTCTTAGGCAGCTTATCTTTATGTCAGAAAAGTAATCATGTTAATATGAGTAATGAAGTGTTTTAGAAGGGCAAAACAACAAGAAGGCATCACACAATGGGAATTGCATAACAAGGGGGTCATTAAATGCTCCAACCCATTACAAACGGTCAGGCATAATTCATCTTCGTCAGCACAGCATAAAAAAGTTGCACAGAATTCTTTGCATGTATATAGCCCGTACCATGCTTCCGAAGAATGAGAAAGGATGGCATAGTGAATGCCTCCATATCACTAAAGAATTAGAATGATTTATGGTGTAGTGGGTATCCCGCAAGTATGCTTGTAGCAATTACATAAATAGTGTTGAACAAAAGCTCTGAATGGCCGTTCATCTAGCTCATGCTATGACGGCGTGTGTGTTCTGTGCAAACCTGGCAGTTTTTATTGGATATGGAACACATTAAACGAGTACACAATTACATGTGGTGTACCATGCAACAGATGTCATTTTGGCAATATGTGATGCACAGAGTTGTGTTGCAGTCTCTGAAATGCACTTCGTTTACTCGACAACAGGTAAACCTCCAAAAAAGAAAATCTTTTGCTTCTTGTTGTTATGTTTAGAGTTAGCACTGTACGTAGAAACCGTTTTTCGAAATCGTGTTTGCTATCCAAGTCATTTGCTTTTTATTTCAATGCTGCGCGTGCCTGCGTGGCTACTCCGTATGCACATTGAGCAACCCTTGACGATGCACAGCCTAACGATTTTCTTATTATTTTTTAGAAGGAAAATTGTGTCGTCATAACAAGGACATGTCAGATTAAGTTCTGGTGGAAACTGTCCGAGACCCCGGTAAAAACGATGAATCTTTGAACATTGACTTGTCACGAACTTTGCCGTCTTATGTCGCGCTATGACTTTATTAGACCGTAGCCTCCAAGGTAGGCTCCAGCGAAGCGACTGCCATCTTGGAGGCCACGGCCAGACTGTCAGGTTATGTTGTATAGATTTCCTAAAAACATTCAGTATTACCATCCCTCACAAACGAGCAATTGAGCAAATAATACAGTTTTGCCACTATATAATGTTCTAGGTAAGCAGTGCCTTTAGTTCTCCTTTGTTTAATTTCTGTATTTTTTTCCCAAGTTTTTTTGCTGAGACTGCATATTGATTGATATGTGCGGTTTAACGTCCCAAAATCACCATATGATTATGAGAGATGTTGTAGTGGAGGGCTCCAGAAATTTTGACCACCTGGGGTTCTTTAACGTGCTTCCAAATCTGAGCACACAGGCCTACAGCATTTTCGCTTCCATCGAAAATGCAGCTGCTGCAGCCGGGATTCGATTCAGCGACCTGCGGGTCAGCAGCCAAGTAAGTACCTTAGCCACTAAACCACCTTGACGGGGCTGAGACTGCATATAACGAAAACTTGTTTGTAACAAATTTTTGGGTCATTTATCAATTTCATTATCCAGGTTTAAACCTTACAGGCTTTTCCTACTGCATGCCATATTTACTTAGTGGTGACTGGAGAAGCGACATTTCACTCTAATCTTGTGAAAAAATGCCAGACTGCAAATATAAGGTAATGTGAGGCCTGTGGCTTTGAAACATTGCATTATTTTAGGGGCGAAGCTCCTTAGGGCGTGGGCTGTGCGTCCCTGTAGCCTGTATGTAGCCACCTCTAGTTTAGTTCTTGCAGTGTTCACTAGATGGCGGTACCGTCCCCTGTATGTAACCACCTCTAGTTTAGTTCTTGCAGTGTTCACTAGATGGCGGTACCGTCTCCTGTATGTAGCCACCTCTCGTTTAGTCTTGTAGTGTTTACTAGATGGTGGTACTTGTAGCTGATGATGAAAAGATGCAAGATGTTATAAACTAGAAAGCGGTACTTGTAGTGATGAAAGACGCGAGATCTTATAAAATAGGAATGATGTCACTATGGCGCGTGTCATTGGTTGAAGGCAATCGTTCGATTTAGTGCGGCGACGTACGCTATTGGGAGCGATGTAATAAAATCGAGTGGGCAAAATGTACAGAGGATTCATGGTTTACCAGGTTTACCTCCGGAGCTTCGCCCACTCATCATAATTCACTTCGTGGATATGGCGGAATTTTTTTTAATTGTCTTTGTTGGAAAATGTTTTGTAGCAGCAAGGTTGCTTCACTCGACTTTATCAGAAGTTCATCAGAAATAATGAATGAAAATGAATGAATGAATGAATGAATAAAGTTTCTTGACAAAAATTTTTCTTGCCACTACCCACTTCTCATATAAGTAATCCGAGTTTCATTTCATTAACTGGATATGGAATACATCTTAATTGAGTGCACAACTATATCATGTGGTGTACCATGCAACAGATGTAATTTTGGCAATTTTTCATGTACAGAATTGTGTTGTTTATCTTGAAGGAGTGGTCTAGCTGTTATTAAAAAAATGGCCACTGCGCATCAGTGTGGATGAAAGCAGAGGCTCTGTGGCCTTTGCATGCTTATATGCGTTTTCCATTAGCGTCGAGTTCTGTATGCAACAAACTTACAGAAATCAAACAGCCAAATTTTTTGCCATGGGGTCAGTCTGAGAGTCTTCACTAGTTTTACAGTGAAAGCTGTTGTGAGATCAAAAGAGTAATTTTCTGCACCGTAGTTCTCTGCCATCACCACCTCTAGTGTCCATAACCATTATCACGTGAAATAAAAAAAATCTAAATAAATAAGAACACCAAGAGCAGATTGACATTCGAATCCGGGCCCCCTGCATGCCAGCTCACTTTCTATCAGTGAGCTGTGCCGGTGCTTGAAACACCGTTGCAAAGTGATCCTAGGTAGGCTTCATTTCGGGTAAGGAATCGCGTTAATGTGTGTATAAAGCATTTTAGAACAGCAAAGGAACAACCAGGCGTCACACAATGACACCTGTGTAACTAGTGGGTCATCAAATGCTCCAACCATTACAGAAGCCTCGGACATAGTTTTTCATCATCATCAGCCACAGCATCAACAAAATGCACATAAATTTTTCCAAGTGTGTTGCGGGTACCACACTTCTTCGAAGAATGGCATAGTGGATGCCTCTTACTACATAAAAATTATGCTTTGTTGTGTAGTGGGTACCTGCAAGTGTGCTTTTAGCAGTTACCAAAAAAATGTTAAAAAAAGGCTCAAGAAAAGCTACTCTCCCAGCTTTCATTGAAACTGTGCTGCGCATTCTGTACAGAGCCTGGCAGTTTTTTTTTCTTAACTTGGAAAAATTCGTACCTCAGCTAATGGCTCCTCGGTGGTTTACATTCACCCATGGGGACTTTCCTCTTGTGAAGACTTTAATGGCTGCATATGAAACTGTATGCTCCTGTCCCCTGAACTTTGCTTTGGCACAGTGTTTTTGTCTCTTCCATCCAGTGCCGTGCCAAATTTTGAAGTTAATGCAGCAAAGCCTCCAGAGGTTTTGTTGCAGTAGCTTGAACTTGTTATTTCAACTCCTGAGGTATGTCATTTATTATAATTGTGGAAGCAGATGTCAGTTGTCAGTGAGAGTCCTGTCTCTGGAAGCTGAAGTAATCAACATTGTTTTGGAGAAATACTTGAGCAATGCACTCTAGTGATAAAATATAGCTTGATCACTTTGCTGAAGTGTGTAGTCATGGAATGACAAGATGAGGCTCAACCTTGGTTCATCGGCTGCAGGATTGCTGTGGTGTTCGACCGCAGAAATTCAATCTGTATAGCCTTTAGGTCCTTGATGTGGCCATGCACAGTGTAGTTATCCACAAACAGCAGAACTTTTCGATTTTGCTGCTCGAACCTTCTGTCCAGCTTGCGCACGTACGCTTTGAATAACTGCTGCGTTACCCACGCCTTCTTGTTAGCTTCATAGAGAACAGGCAGAGTCACTGCCTCCTTCAAACATCTTGGATGTTTTGACTTGCTATTACTAGTAACAGAAGCTTCTCCCTGACTGACACATTGCTGCCAACGACGACAGTGAGCCGCTCCTTGTTCTACTTGCCGCCGTGGCAAATTTCCCCAGCAAATGCAAGCGTTTTCTCTGGCAGCAGCTTGTAGAACAGCACAGTTTCTTTGTAGTTGAAAATATCATTAGGTGGAAACTGCTAAAGCACGGACTGCAGCTTTCCATCCCAATATTTGGCGACAATGGAATTCTCAATGGTGCTGCTTTCCCCGCGCATCTTTTTGAACTTCAAGTCATTGCGGCTCTTGAAATTACGAAGCCATCCATCACTGAACTTGAAGTCCTTCACGCTCATTTGAAGCGCGAAAACCTCCGCCTTCTGCTTCAGGATGTCGCCTTACATCGCGACTTTCTTAGCGATCATGGCACTGAGCCACACGACGAACGCTTTCTCGAGCTTTGGGTAAACACCCTGGCTCGCATTTTTCGTTCCAGCCCCGGTTGATTTGGCAGCCACTTCCAAGATTTTTGCCTTGTTTTTCATGAAGTCCGAAACAGTTTGCTTCGAAATTCCGAACTCCTCCCCACCTTTGCCTGCGACCGACCACGGTGGACCTGTTCAATGAGGGCGGCTTTCTTTGCCATTGTAAGCCTACGAGGGGGCTTTATGCACTTCGAAGGCATGGACGAAGACGAAGGAGCAGTCAGTGCCATCACTGTAAAGAGCGAATCCACTCGACGAAAAGTGCAGCACGAAACAGCTAGGAACTCGGTGGATCCCGAAGGTCGGGAAACGTGATCATTGAAGATAGCGTGCAGCAGCAAACGATCAACCGCAAACACGACCGCAGAGCTGACAAAACAACACAAGAACGAACACAGTGAGGTTTGGCTTCGCTAAGCCGCTAAGCTACGGCTGGCAACGGATTGACACATGCTGTTTCAAGGTTGCGGTAGCCGCGGCGCGGTGCGGCGGTTGGCGGCGGTGCTGCTGGCCATACCTGCGATGCGTATGGCGGGTTTGAGGATATCCAAACAACCAAAATGGCGGCGTCGGTGGTGACTTTGGGTCATGGTTTAACACTAAAAAGATCAGATGCCGAAGGGTATAAGCATCTGGAATTTTGGACTTCTTAATACATTGACTCTATGGGGAACTTGACGATGCCACAGATGAGTCCGGAAAATCTGGCATGTCCAGAATTTCGGGCATCCAGGAAATCAGACGTCGACTGTACTTCATGCTTGAAATTGATGTCTGATGATATGCAGCATGTACCATTTGTGTGTTGATGCAAAAAAAGGGAAGCTTATGCTTCGTACATGTCCCAGTCATTTTGTCTGGGAGTAGTGAAAGAACATGTTTCAAGCTTCTGGATTTTAAAGGCTGAACATTTCTATGCATACTGCAGACACTTTGAGCTGTGTCTTATCTCTCTGTCCTGTCTAGTCTATTCTATCAAATCAGCCAGCCAGCCGCCTTCTTCTGGGAGCATCGGTGATCACCTCTTTAACTTGGGGTAGACCAAAGTTAGTAGCAGAGAGTAAGAGGATTGGGCGACTATGATTGTCTGGTCATAACATGAAAAATTCAGCAGATCCCAAGTACTGTAAGAATCGGTTATGTGAAGGTTGCACATAAAAGGTGACTGTCTTGTAATTTTTTTATTTGCTGAAACATTATCAAGTGGTGCGAAAATATGTACAAGTGCACGGACAGGCATACATTAAATAGCCACATATGTTTCATATAACCTTTGTTTCCACTTGCATAACAATGCCAACAGCAATATGGATAATACGAAAACCAGAAGTTGTAAGCTGATATGAAGTGCTGGTGCTCACGAGGATATTAGCCCTGGACACTGCTACATAAATCATCTTCAGAGGATGGCACCTAACTACAATTAACGCTAACCTGATGTGACGGCTGTATCATGGGAGTAGATATGTAATGTTTATAAAATGGGTTAGCTGGCGCTGCAATCATAATTGATGTTTCACAAACATTAGGGTCTATTTGAAAGTAGTTCTGAAGCCCGGTGTAGCTCTGTAGTAGAAGACTTGGTTGCCATGCATAATGCTGGGGTTTGATTCCTGCTGGGACCTTGATTATTATTTTCCTTTGTCAGGTCAAAGCTGCTGATGTCAGCTTTTTTTTAACGTTAAAGTGTTAAAAATAACCCATGTGTGTTCTCGCCGTTCAAGGGTAGCTATGAGCTGTCAAGCATCTGTGGCACATACTCGCCCTCGGTTTTGTGCTTCACTGAAGAAATATATTTTGTATTTTACACTCAATTGGACTCAGACTCACCAAAATTTTCTTGAGCCAAACTCACTCGGACTCACACTCACGAAAATTTTCTTCATCAGGACTCACTTGGACTCAAACTCTCGAAAATATATCACCCGTACTCACTCAGACTCAGGCTTACGGATAGATCTGAGCCTGAGTGAGTCGACTTATGAGTGAGTTGCTGACCTATGCAGTCAGGTGTTTTACTAGACAGGTGCGACCCGGTCGTTCAGTGAGCATATCACTGAAAAGAGTCGACAGCGACGACAGGTGCACTTTCTCACGTTTTGAAAAGCTGCAACACAAATGTGGCAGTGAGCGATTCGAGCTGCTGCTTACCGGGGTGGTCATCGGCGTAGCTGGGACCTCGTTCACCGCGGTAGTATTATGCTCGAGAGAAAACGGAATGCATGAACCGTTCTTTTGCTGTGCTGACCAAACGGCCAGTCTTGGCGTCGGAGTGAGAGACATGAGCTGAGGAGGCTACGTTTTGTATTCCCTCCACCTGCTTCCTCGATAGCCAGTGACTTACAGGCTGCCGTGACCACGGCAAGTGTAGTGAATGGTCGTAGAGCCAGAAGGGCCATTCCTGTTGCATCTGCTTGCGACGTCAATCACGATACCCATGTGCTACAAAGTCGTTACTGAGAATCACGGGCACAGAAACACCCGGGAGATGCACAAAGCACTGTCCGTACGCGAGATTGTCCCAGCGCACAACCAACCGCTCAGCACCACCCGAAGTGGTGGTACTGCTGGCGAGATAGTAGGCAGTGTCGCAAGCTCGAATGTGGACAGAGCAGTCACGCAATAAGTCATAACCTCTTCCCGAGCAACGAGATTGAAGCCCTGCTATCCAGTAATGCCGCAAACTCTCGACCAGCGATGTAAGGGGAATGAACAGCGCCAGCGTGATTGGAAAGTCGTGTCCAGCACGATACGCCATTGATTCCAGAGTTTAGGTGGCACCCCCCGTGTTCAGTGCCATTTATGTGAAGATAAGTATCGTATGTGAAAGGCTTACCCTAAGAAGCGACCGGAAAGGGATGGGACGTTTTCCACTGCCATTTCGCACAAAGACGCAATGGCTGGTTTTGTTGACTCTCCTATATGATACAGAAACAGCACTCAAGGCAAGTCATCAACAAACACGGGTTATTAACTGAAGCACAGTGCGACAATCACGGTCTTGCGGGCCATTAAGGAAACTCAGCAAGGCTGACTGAGAGTACGCTTGCCGGCAGGTGCTACGGCTATCTCACAAAGGGCAGCAACTCAGTGCATGATGAGAAGCCGCCTGGTAAATCACTGTGTGCACCTCTCCTGCAGCCCTGTGAGAATCTGCCCCATACGCAAGCTAATGCGAGAGGGGGTTGTCATGGGGGGTCAATTATGATCGGCGAAGCACCGTGACGTGCGCTAGTGCAATGCAAGGGGAAGGCCTTGTCCGGACATGTTCATACACATGTCTTTGTGTTGGAAAAGCCATTGTGCAGCTTGCGCCAAACCAAAAGCCCTGGCAATGAAACTACGGTGGCCATGTTCCCGGCACAAGAGCTGCACGGAGCCAACACTCGCGCTAGCTGTGGAATGAGGCATCAAATGGGAGGGTATGCTCGATTCCCACATACTAGACTACTAGACCAGTTTTCGAGCACAGTTCTTGAGCACTAATTAGTGCACTTTGCATCATCGATGTAACCGAGCGAACAATCTGTGGTATTGGCTCAGGGGAGAATGAAAGAGAGCAGAGGAAAGCAAAGCAGAAAGTTACAGCTGAAGCATGAGCACGAAAGTGGAGGAGGTGTGTAGTGACTAAGGAAATGCAGTGCTGCATGAGTGGAGGTACATCTGAAACATCCCTGATACGGCACCAGAATAGCTCTTCATCGTCCGCTTACTGACTTTGTTGATAAGTTGGGGGGTGACGGCATTAACAGGTACCACAATTGGAAATAAAATGTTGCACGACTAGAGATCTTCATGCTGAAACTGCTGTAAAACATGCCCATGCCTGGATCAGTGCAGGGTAACGCCGCCGCGGTGGTCAAGTGGCTAATGTACTCGGCTGCTGACCTGGAGGTCGCGGGATCCTATCCTGGCTACGGTGGCTGCATTCCGAAGGAGGCGGAAATGGTGTAGGCTGGTGTGCTCAGGTTTGGGTGCACGTTAAAGAACCCCAGGTGGTCGAAATTTCCGGAGTCCTCCAATACGGTGCCTCTCATAATCAGATGGTGGTTTTGGGTCGTTAAACCCCACATATCATCATCAGTGCAGGCTATTACACAACACATAATTTGTGCCAACCAAGTTACTCACAGCACTCTCGTAATTATAATACAATACTCTCTCAGCGAGTTCTTTCTGAACATTGAGTAATGCAAGTTAAGAAAATGCTTCATTGGCCACTGCTGCCAATCAAGCTGCCAAAGTAGAGGCTCAGGAAGTGATGCCAGAATACAGAGCTTCACCATGCTAGATGGTACTTTAAAGGGACACTAAAGAAAAACAGTGAATCGATTTAGGTTGATAAGTCATACTCAGACAACTCTGTCGTTAATTTCACCTTCATAGGTTTAAAAATTTAAAGAAAATCGAGTTCAAAGTTTCGTTCTTGAAATTTTAATGCCTGAATTATGAAACCGCCAAGCAAAATGAATTTCGTCTTCATTTTCAGCTTTAAGTAGCAACCTTTAAATGATTCTGTAGTTAATGATCTAAATTGCAACTTTCATGCATACTTTTGCGTATGTCGCCAATTCTACATATGCCACAGAAGCGAGGACCTAGCAATAAAAGACGTACTTAAGAACTACGTAACAGGTTGTGTATGGCCTCTTGAGTGGCCCCCACAGAGGATACTTTGCTTTTTTTATCGATTAGGAACTACATAGAACTCAGTGGCTGCTTTAAAAATATGCAATGTCACAGCGAAGGGCTTGGAAACTTGAAGGTGGCTTCACCACTCACATTTCTTATTGTGTGTTTTCTCGCTTACCAAGTGTCTTCTTCCTGCAAGCGTGGTGTTTTTGGTACCATGGAAGAGTAATTATTAGGAGAAATATCATTTTTCTTTTTAAGGTCCCTGTAATACTGCCACAGACATGACCCTGCCATTCGTGTAACTGAAATAGAGTCATCACCATTGCCGAGACATGTATGCATGTCTCTCCCAAATTCTTTGCCTCATATTTTGCCAAATAAAAACACACAATAGTCCAGTCTCTTATTTGAGAGTATTATTGTAATCATCGAACTTGTTTGTTCGCTCCACAAGAGCAATGTTTTTTTTAAAAGGATAATATAATTTTATTTTCTCAATACAGCCAAACAGAAAGCAATGAGATGTATTTATTTTGTGTGCCAGTGGTACATGTGTGCCAGTGTTTCCAACACACTATATTCAATCACACAGATTGGCTTGAACTAATGCTAGTGCCGTGTGTGCTAAAATGCTCACTCTAAGAACATAAGTAATGATCCTGGACCTGACTTTTGCCGGCTGTCTCATGTCAAAGCACGGCCTAGTCATGCGAGAGCCAAGCCTTGTTTGCCCAACTTCACTGAACTGGTTTAGCATGTGATTGTACACTGCTTTAGCCAATGTAGGCTATGCTCATATAACTGGCGCATTTCACTTTAAGTCGGGGCACTTTGAATATCCAGCGTCCACATGGGACACCATTTGTCTACTCCAGCATGTGTGAAACTCAGATGCCAGAGTGCATCAGACATTCACATTTTGTAATGAGCCTAGTGTTTTCCAGCAGATAGCATTTGGTCAAAAAGAAAAAAAAAAGCATAATTTTCGAGGGACAGTGCGTCCGACTGTACATTGCCATGCTTGTGCACAGATCATAGAGCCTTGTGTGAAATTCACATGTATATGTGCAGCAGCTAGCCAAACATGTAAAGAGCCACTTGATGGTGTGGCGGCCTTAGATAGTATAGATGCCAGGTGGTGACTGGCTGCAACTGTCATCTGTACTCAATTTCACAGTCAGTAATATTGAAATTTTTATTGATTTTTTATGTGTATGTTATAGGTATACCTGCGGATAGCGGTAGCCTTATATTGTATATGTTTACTAGGTTATGTATAGTTTTATGAGGTGTTTGCTTGGTACTTCTTCATGAACGCTACAGGTTTGCTTTTACATTAGGTGACAAGAATATTGTAGTTGCTGGAGTTAATGTACGGCTCTTTGCAGATTATGTTGTAATCTGTGTTGTATTTTTTTCAACAGTGTTCGACATCTTGTTGAGTATACATGAGACTCAAGGAGACTGGGCCAACTCTTTGGCAAAAGTAATTCCAAAAAGGACAGGCCTTTGCAAGAAGCAGTCTTCCTTGTAACCTTGTAAGTGTCTTGTGGTTTAGATTTTTTGTCTTCCACTGCACAAATGCTACTCTAAACCATGTGTATTCAATTGTAACTTCAATGAAAAGAGACATGGTTCTAGTTACAACTAACTTTTTGCATTAGGTTGTCACATTTAAATAAGCTTTATGCTGGTCGTTTCACTATAACCATGAATGTCCATAATTATAGCTGTTTAGTTGCAAGCCAGTTTGAGCTCATTATTGTTTCGAAGCTACAGGGGAATTAAGTTGGTTCAGAACTGTCTATGCAGAAAATGAGGATAGTTCAGTGTAACATGGCTCAGGACAACCTGCAGCAGCAAAGGATGCAAACATACTCAAGTGACAGTTCCCCAAAGTATAACCTAGAGTATGTTCACATTTACTTAAGCTGCTGTTCTGAGGAGATTAGTCATCTTACCCGCCAGCTCTTATACTTAAAGGCCAACTGCAACGAAATTGACTAGGGGAGAATTGGTTTGGAATGCATAGTATAAGTTGGGTAAGCAATGATATGTTAGGGAAAGATCTTGCAATCGTGTATTTCATTTGTAATTTTCAGGGCGGGCGATCGAAGGTGCATGGTGGTGAGATACTATCTTAGATACCCTTTGGGTATCTTGTATCTGTATCGCGATACGTCTCGCAAGACGAGTATCTGTATCTGTTTTTCGTTACATTCGATGATGTATTGTACATCTTACGATACAAGGTATTGCGGTCGCAATGCTACACCGTGGAAACATTAATCGCTGACTGAACTTCGCTGCTATTATTGGTACTGGTGCCACTAAGACACCTGAAATAAACTATAAGGGCAGTGATATTTTATCTTTTCAGCCGACTCCAGCAGTCAGTGTGAACTTCGTTTACAGCGCAACACTAAAGACACGAACAAAAGAAGAACAAGGTGCTGACTCTCGACTGATTTTTATTGAAAAGTGAGTTGTCAAACATATCTATAGCAAATGCGCAAACCATGACATGCGCGAGGCACAAGGAAACATTCCGGCAGCCTTGTAAAAACATATTTGCAAGATCAACACAATAGTCCATTCCTTCTCATGCAGAAAGCCGGACACTTCACTGATACAGCTCTCGTCTCTATAGTCGGTATGTTATAGCCTCAGTAGTTTCGTGATCAGGTAAAATGCCTAATGGGCGGGTTACCCTGATGCTGTAGTTTTACCTGTATGTGAACATGTCATTTGTAAGATCAAGCGCGTAAAAATTCGATGTGATAATGGTAAATCTGATGAAAAAAGAAAAAGTGCAGTGTTTCTTTACGTATGGACAAGTGCACGGGCTTATAATGTATAAATTCTATAGGTGCGGCGTCAATGTTCGTATTTCTGCGAAACAAAAGATAGGTCGCATCTGCCCGATGATTGACAATGCTCTGAAGAACAAGCAGGGTATAGGCAAGGCATTGTAAAAACAGGAACAATTACATCACCGTTGTTAAAGAAGTTGTGTATGTCATTCCATTATTATATGGTGGGGAGTACATAGGACAAACGAAGTGGTGTGTCAATGTCCGGCTGCGAGAGAATGAACTATCACTTCAAGGAGTTTTGCGACTTCATCTGCCTGATCACTGCAGGTCATGGGGTGTCATTCCATCTTTAAAAAAACTACCGTCAATTTAAACACGCGAACCAGTGGACTAGAGAAATTGCTGAGGCTTATAACATATAATTAGAGACAAGAGCTATATCAGCAGTGATCCCGCTCCTGCGCCAACTGCGCCAAAATTAACCAAATCAGATTACTGTGCCATCCTAATAATAGCTATGGAAATCGGGCCAAACTGGGCTTAAGTCGGATTTGGGGAGCGTCTATCACGGCAATAGCCACGCCAATACAGGTGCTTCAATACATGTACAGTGCCTATTTTATGAAAAGGAACACTGGAGCGTGTGGCCTGCGCGCCCCGGCGGCTGCTGGCAGTGCGTTCAAGCGGGGGCGAGAGTAAGCACTGCCTGTATTTGCGTCATCTCACGACGAGCAAAACAAGCACTCATTGGTAATATAGAACCAGTGCCAAGATTGCAACTCCCTTTTTCATACGATTACCGGCCTCTTGCCTAATCTCTTTAAGGGGGGGGCTGTAATCTGGCCGCTGGTTTCATATCACCATGACTGTGTTTGCTTGCCACAAGATGACGCGGAAAAGAGGCTGTGCTTGCTCTTGATCCTGCTTAAACGCGCTGCCAGCAGCCGCCGAGAGTGGTAGGCCACGTGCTTCCGTGTTCCTTTTCATAAACATCGACTGTAACCTTGTTATCAGGGCCGCCAAAGTCAAAATCACGTATTGATTTTGTTTCGCTGAATAAACTGCGGTTGCGTGTGCGTCCTAAAATCCACAATGCTATGTTTGGTGCCGACGCAACTCTGTTGGATAAGTCCGCTTAACAAAGAAACAAGTTCTCCGCAGGTGCTTGTGACATCTAGTCCAATCGGTAGCATGAAACTGTGGCAGTGATTTATCGGCGAGCATCATCCGTTCCAGAAACCCTGCTGATAGTTTGTTTGAAGAGTTGCACAACATGTAATAAAGCAATTTACACTCTAATAACTGCACGCATGCCGCCAGAATGTCAGTGACGTCTATGTCTGGCCATCTGGATCTGATTTTCAGTGCTTCCCATTCGCAGAAGAACACGTAAATGGTGGGAACCCGTGACCCTTTTCTCTAATATACTTATGCGTGGATCATCAACAAAAGACTTTCCTTAAACTGCTGTAATGGTAAAAGCCCCCAAAAGACTCGAAGTTGCTAGGTCCGAATTGAAAATTCTCATGTGCTTTCTTTTTAAATGTCATCTCATTTATAAAAACATGCCTCCTGGTCGGAGTAGCCGCAATTTGGTTTTAATACATGCAGCTATAGTGAAACCATCGCTGGCTGTTCTAGTGTCGGAAGGCCTATGAATTGGCTATGCCTTGTTACACGTCCGCCTCTCACTTTCCTGGGTCAATAGCTGACGCTTAAAAAAATGAACATCACAGCATCGCATTTATTGCTTCGTTTTGAAGATATTTCTGAATCACTTTTTGCATAGTTTGTTCCCTTTGAGTACAAGGTAGAAGGGTAAAGCAGTCGTAAATAGTGCGTGCACGAGCGATCACACCCTTAAAGTCAAAGTTCATAGCGCCCCACCCCCACCTTCTTTTCTTGCTCGATACTTCCTGTCGCTTGGACACAGGTGGCGTGTTCCTCTCTGCTTGAGTAACAATCGATGGGAGGCTTGGCACGCGGGGTGATGTTATCGTATCCGCCCTCATTGCAGAGGAGATAGGTCAGCTCTTATCTCTGCTTCAGCTGCGTTGGTCACCACCGCTCGCGCACTTTTATCCGCATGTAAACATGATGCACCGGGGTAGGTGTTATCGATTGGGACATTACACAAAGCATGACGGCCAGTGGCGAAGACATGGGGGGGGCACATCGTAAACGTGCCCCACCCTCCAACCCCCAATATGTTTTTTTTGCCATGGCACATATAGCACAAAAAGACCTTTTGCATGCCCACTCCCCCTTCTCTATGATATTTGCAATGAATCGAAATATATTTAGTTCTTCACAATAGCCTCAGAATAATTTTTCATGACCTTGAATGTAAATGTAACTTGCTTCTTCTCCAGGATTCGAACTTAGCTGCTCCAGATTGCTTCAAATAGAAAATTTTGCTGCTAAAAAGTGCTCCAAAATGAAAATTTTGCTGCTCCAAAACTTCTCCGAATCGGAAGACCTCGGTGTCATCACTGTATCAGTGAAGTGCCTATTTTTCTGCAGGAGAAGGAAATTGACTGTTTGTGTCGATCTTGCAAATCTGTTTTTATAATGACACTGACCGAATGTTTTCTTGTGCCTTGCGCATGTCATTGTTTTGTGCACTTGCTATATACATGTTTCACAATTCACGTATTAATAAAAATCATTTGGTAGTCAGGGCCCTGTCCTTTGTGTTGGTTCGTGTCTCTAGTGTTGCGGTGTAGCCCAAGCTCATGATGAATCCTAACCATTGGCCCAATTTGCCATCTATTCCACCTGTCGGGGCAGAGAGAGAGGTCAAAAAAAAAAAAAAGAAAAGATGCAACTTCTGCAGCCCTATACTTGGAATCACGGCTCAGATCCAAGTCGGGGCAGGCGATGAGGTGTGCACGTCCCTTTTGGTGAAGCAGAGCAACACGACACAGCTTGCGCAGTCTCAACAGAAATTAATTCACGTGCTCGCCCACGCTGTGTTTTCGAGATCTCTTCCCTTTTTAGTTGTGTCAGAGCCATGACACTTGCCCTTAGCTACTTGTAAGTGCCGCGTTCCACAATGCGTGCGGCGGGGATCGGACATATTGCGATGCTGCTCTCCAGAATGGAACTATAGACCCACCGGTACTAATGCTGCATCTAATAGAACAAGCACTTGTCTATATCAGACGATACCTTGGCGTATCATGCCGCTTTCTTCCTGCATGCTGTTGATTGATTGATATGTGGGGTTTAACATTCAAAAACCACTGTACGATTATGGAGACACTGTAGTGCAGGGCTCCGTAAATTTCGACCATCCGGGGTTCTTTAACGTGCACCCAAATCTGAGCACACAGGCCCACAGCATTTTCGCCTCCATTGAAAATGCAGCCACCGCAGTCGGCATTCGATCCCGCGACCTGCGGGTCAGCAACCGAGTTCCTTAGTCACTAGACCACTGCGGCGAGGTTTCTTCCTGTTGTTACTGTTCAAAGAGCTCTTGGAATAATATGATTGTTAGCACAAGTGCTTTTTTGTTATCGTTTTCTTGCATACCAACATCTCCTATAGTCCTCTGAACTTTTTTTTTTTCGGTCTCGCGACTGCAATATGATTTTTGTAAAGTACATCCCAAATAAGCTTTTGTTTTATCTTTACCTTTATTGTCTGCATTATTTTTGCTACTGTACTTACACATTTATATTCACTCTTCTCTTATGATGATTTGGGAAACAAATATGTAATTATATGAGCGTACATTGAGTATGCAGCACCCAACATTCTGCTTACTGCCGACAAAATGCCCAAATTGGGTTTGTGTCATAATAATGGGAATAATTGAAAGCCATCCGAGAGATCTTAGAAAGGGTATTCGAGAAACATTGAAATGAAATGGTCCATTTTTTAATGAACTTCTTAACGAGCTATTTCAGGCAATTACCTTTAGGCATTGATTTTTTTATTGCCACAATAACGGCAGCTATAAGGGCACGCAGTGCAAATTTTCAGCATAGCGATATCAAAATACAATAATCTGGACCCTCAACTCGATTTTCGGGGATCACCATACCATGTTTCCCTTGCCCTCTGACGTTGGAAGGCTGCCCAATGAAATGAACTGAAAGCCGTATGGTACAGGAAGCTCACATGACATATTGCCTGTTACGTCCAGCGTGTTAAGGACGCCGTTGCGATGGTAACAAACAATGTGGTGTGTTGAAAAGGGAAGGACACGTGCGAAACCAGCCAGCTTGCGAGCGTTTCTGTGTTTCGTAGCTTTACTAATCTTTCTTTTTGTAATGATAATATATATAATATATATATATATATATATATATATTATATATATATATATATATATATTAATGCTCCTACATTTTTTTTTTAGTTTCTTCACATAACGGCCCGGAGTGTTGCCGGTGCATTTCCTGCAGCACATGGCGTTAGGCGATTCTTTGACTAGCTTTGCAGTTTTGAAGCTGAAAAAGTCGGAGAGCTTTATTCTCTGTCGCTTTGAGTGAAAAATCATGCTAATGAAAAAATAAATTCAATAGGGATTCCTATTTTGATGCAATGCTGCAATCAAATATAATGTTACATTTATGCAATCATATGGTGGCAACATTTCGTCATCATTTTCACTCGCAATAGTTCTAGCGAGTGCCACTATGAGTTATGCAGTCAGCACTGATGTTTTCAAGTGTTATTGGGCCCCTTTAACAGGTAAGTTGACGATACAACATGCTTTGCTTGTACTTTGATTGACTTGTGGTGTTTAATGTCCCAAAACGACCATATGATTATGAAAGGCGCTGTATTGGAGGGCTCTAGAAATTTCGACCACCTGGGATTTTTCACTGTGCACCAAATCTGAGCACATGGGCCTAGAGCATTTTCGCCTCCATCGAAAATGCAGCCACCGCATCCGGGATTGGATCCTGTGGCCTGCGGGTCAGCAGCCAAGTAGCTTAGCCCTAGACCACCATGGCGGGGCTTGTTTGTACTTTGCATTACTTAGTTTTTCGGGCTTGGGATAGCTCAGCAGTGAGTTTAATTTATACCAGAATGACTGTCGCTTTCTTCATAGTACCATGTGACAATACAGTAAGTCTGAGGTGTTTCTGAGGCGCACATGTCCTCTCGTTCAAGGAAATAGATTCACATTAGTGAGTATATAGATAATGAACGGTTTACGCCAGCATATAAAAAGAAAAAGAAAAGTTATAGCAGTTTTATACGCTGTAGACCTGTCTATATACACAATGTTCCACAAAAATGCTGCGCATTATTGCTGCTGTACACCGGTGATTCAGTATTGCAAAACAGTATTTTGTGGACAAGCCTAAATGGCACACCGGTATTTGTGCCAACATACGCAGGCTTGTTATTGAAGCTCATGTGATTAATAGCAATCCGCTAGCTGACCGGTGAGCTCAGCAGCGAGTCCAATCAATTGCAGAAATGACAAGCAAGAACTGCTGTCAGTGAAGTGTCCACAACACTGTGCTGTTAAGCAGCTATATCAATCCCTACTAAGTTCATCGAAATTAAGCTAACTTATCTTTTGACAAAACTTTTTGAGATGCCAACAAACATTTCATCAAAATTAAATACGGCACACAAGAAATTTTCAATCCCTCATTTTTGTGCACACGCATACGCTACATGATTGTGTTGGTCTATATGAACAAATCTGCGAATGTATCGAAGCATTTTAAGATACCATGGGCGAGTATCGTATTAGGTACAATTTTTGCGGCAGTATCTTGTATCTGTATCTTCAATACTTTTTGTCTAAGTATCTTGTATTTTGTCGCGATACAATTTCAAAGTATCTTAGCCCAGCCCTGGTAATCATCGCTCTAATTGTCAGGTAGCAGACGATGCATAGCCCTAGCGGTGTGCCTGGGCAAATAGGACACAAACGGAAATGATGTCAATTGCAGCTCACCACTGCTTGTGAGTAGAACTGCCTGCAGCAGTGTCCATTCTTTTTCTTCTTTGATGCCCCTTTACGAACAGATTATTAGAAGAGTCAATTCTTTTGTAATACGAAATATGGGGCTGTAGGCTACTGGAATATACTGTAAAAATCGGAATGTAGGTGGAATTTTTTTTTCCGAAACACTTAATCAAAAGTCGACTCTCGTCTTGTATACCGGTCATTTGCAGAAGAAAATGTGGAAGCCTCGCAACAATGGGCAGCTGAAGTCGAAAGGCTCTATTGCTATCGTGAGAATCAGCAGCAGCCCCATTTGGCAAGGCTAGGCAAGGCCTGCAGTGTTTTAGCAGCGTCATTTTGTCTCGTTTTATCTGCTGTGAGTCTGCTGTTTCTTTTCTTTTTTTTTTTTTTTTTTTTCAGAAATGAGTGGTAGTCGACGGCAGTTTATGATAGGCTTTAAGAAAAAAAGTTATCGAGTATGCCGAAGCGCACGGTAACCTGGCGGCACAAAGGGAATTCGGTGCATCGGAGGAAAGAGTCTGATATTGAAGGAGTCAAAAGTAGCATATCACATTCTGCAGCAGCCAAAAAAAAATAACATTGTTTTGTGGATAGACTGCAGTGCACCCCGAACTGGAAACACTACTCACCGAATTCATCCGGGAGCTGAGTGCAAGGTCACTACCCGTAACAGCAGAGCACATCAGTGTGAAAGCTCTCGAGATAGCACGCGACTCTGGGCTCACGAGGGTGCAATTCAAGGAATCGCCATCGTGGGTGCACCGATTTAGAAGAGAAAGGGCTTTGCATTAAGGCGGCGTACTTCCATCTTTTCACAAATGCTGCATAAGTAATGGATTGGATGGAACGGAGGACGATGCCCTCTGGGACGTTACCAGTTAAAAAGAGACGTCGTCGGACTCAAGTTTGGACGAGTCTGAGTGACGGCACTTTGGGGCATTCAGGTGTTTTACTACATATGATTAGGGTCCAAATAAAGAGAAGTGTCACCATAGTGCAGCTGATCGTATCGCGTATTTACCAAGGTAAGCATGCGTCGCGATACTTTGTGATCTTTAAAAATTTATTTTTTGGATATTCAAAGTTTGGAGGGCTATGGCTCGGACCACTTTTCTGAAAAAACCTTCAAGAGCTGCGGGATATCAGAATGAGGCAGAACGAATCGGAGGTATTAAAGAGTGCTGTGCTCTATGTGACACACTTCAGCGATGACGAATATAAACATGACTAGTGTCTCTTCGCTGAAATACTGAAACAATGTTGAATCCTGACGCAGAGCCTTCAACCACTGCAAACACAACAATGGGAAGCCCCGACAAGCATATGGTGACAGTGATGCTGGCTGGAGTTGGAGAAGCGCCGGCGATGACATGTATTGGTATTTGGTAGATTTAGTATAGTGTAAATTTTTGCATTAGCGTGTTTCGCTCACTAAATTATAGCGTAATGCTTTTCCAAAAACAAAACCAGCACAATGACGCCCGGCGAAATGCTAGACAAGCTGCGCCATCCATGATCGTGTAATGAAAGCTCGGAAAGCTGATCGGCTCACTTCTAGTTGCGGGTAGTCAAAGCAGCAAAGTTCTACAGAAATTTTTCATGCTCGAGTTAGAGCAATTTAACCACATAAACGTATTATAATAAAGAAAACGAATTGTGCTCCATTTGGTTTAATGTAATGTTTTGGGTGCATTCAGACAAGTATTTACAGGAATGCATGGACGGTTTTCGCAGACATGGGAGTGTGGCAAACCGAGCATCGGTAATAAATACAACACTGTCTTATCATTCGTGGTTATTGATGAATCGAGCATATTCAAAGTGTAAGCGA
The DNA here is from genome assembly GCF_013339725.1 of Rhipicephalus microplus. Classification (NCBI taxonomy): domain Eukaryota; kingdom Metazoa; phylum Arthropoda; class Arachnida; order Ixodida; family Ixodidae; genus Rhipicephalus; species Rhipicephalus microplus. The sequence continues at coordinate 47,485 of NW_023612105.1, read as the reverse complement.
GTGGCATCATTTATTGTGAACTAGTGAGTGCTAAGACAGCAGGACATGACGGTAAGCGCGAAGCAGGCAGCCGTTATTTAGATGCGAGCTTTAACGAGTCTCTATGTATCCTTTTAGTGCATGTTTACATTGTTTGCTTTTACAGCGAAAGCTGTTATGAGATCACAACTTGGGTCACGCACAGCGCTGTAGTAGTCCACTGCCGTCGGTGTACATAACCACTATCGCACGTGATAAGAAAAAAAAATCTAGCACCAAGGACAGAGTGTGGCTCGAACCCAGGTCTGCTGCGTGCCAACCCAGTATTTTACCACTGAGCTGTGCCGGTGCTAGGGACTTGTTCTCTAACTTGCCTTAGGCAGGCTTGATGTAGGGAAAGGAATCGTAGTAATATGAATAATAAAGCGTTTTAGAACAGCAGAAGAACAACCAGGCGTCACACAATGCGAATAGCAAAACAAGTCAGTCGTCCAATGCTCCAACCCGTTACAAAAGCTTGTTCCTGATCACCTATTAACTGTGGCGCATACCACTTCAGGCATGAATTCTCATCACGTTGAGCACTGCATGAACAATTGGCACAAAATTCTTTGCGAGTGTTAGCAGATACCACGCTTCTCAGAAGAATGCCGAAGGATAGCATAGCAAATGAAGGCTTACTACCGAGAAATTATTATTATTTCCGTAGTGGGTACCCAGCAAGTGTGCTTGCAGTAGTTACCCAATGAGTGTTTGGAAAAGGCTCTGAAAGGCCGTTCGTCTAGCTTTCGCTGTGACTGTGCCGTGCCTGCGTGCAGGTCTGGCGTTTTTTTTCGTTATCATTTAAAGAAAAAACTCTGGGGCGAGGCTGCAAAGCACTTACTTCGTAGTGTGGAGCAAACAATTCGCCTGCATCAGTCAGTCTGTTGAGTTGCTATGTCGCTTCCTGTCAGCTGTAATGGCGTCGTTTTTTAGTATAAAAAATTGCGTGGTTGCTGACATTTTTTTCTTACGTAACCACTAGCATTTTGAAGGTGAAATTTGGCAGGCATTGACTACAGCAGACTGCCTATAAATCGGCTTTTTGAGGTGTAAACAATTTTATTGCAGTTGGCCTTCAAAATATGATATGAAGTACACCAGTCTGTCTTAAATACTTCTTTTTTTAGGGGCAAAACTCCTGAAAGCGTGGGTCTGTCCATTCCTTGTATATATGTATGTGACCGCCGATAGTTCCACCTCTGCCAACTGCCTACTACTTCGTCTTTGCAAACATTCCACTATGCCCCTTCACTACGCCCCATCACTGATCCACCACTTCACCGACCATAAAGCAAATAAGTAGCCAATATGAAATGCAAGATGGTTGTGTACTTGTATCCAGGTGCGTGTTAAAGAACCATAGATTGTCCCACTGTGTCCATTCCTTGTTTGTACGACCGCTATAGTTCCATCATTGCAAACTGCCCACTACTTCGTTCTTGCAAACATCCCATTACCCTCATCATCGACCACCAGTTCACGACCATAAAGCCGTCATAATGAATGGGGAACGAAGCAACGTATAGCTATCACTGACGAATATTGAAATTTTGTATAAATATACACTGTTTGTCACGTTTTTGATGATGTAGTGGGCGATATTCAGGATGGTTCATGGTTTAGTGATGAAGCCCTCTAGCCCCACTCTTCATCCTCACTCCGTGGATATCCTGTGATTATTTTGTTCTTTGCTATTCTGCATTTGAAAAATGCGAAAATGTCTCAAGTAGCAAGTCATGTTGATTCAGTATGTGCTGCAAGAAATTAAAGCATAAAGTGCAGTACAGCAAATTGAAACTACTATAGACTCATTGAACTGAACCTGAAGGGGCCAAAAAAGTGTGCTCCAACCCTGAGGCCCAAATATGTTATAAAGAGAAATATGTGCGCATTTCTTTTGTGAACATAGTGTGCCGCAAGAATTCTGCAAATACGTGCTACCTATATTAACCTTTACTGCCGGATGTCACAAATTCTCGACGTACTGAAAACCTTCGAGCAAGTAAATCACGAAATGTGAGCTACCTATATTGCCGGCTGCCAAGTACTCATTGGGCATGTGCTTTCAGCATCTAGCGCAGTCTCGTCCAGGTATTTTAAGCTAGAACCAATTGTTTTGGGGCTCAAGGAGGAGAATGCAAAGCACGTGCAACAACTATCGCTTAGTTTTTTCTTGCCTTAGTGCCGTAAGTTCTCTCTCCAATAATATTGTTTATTCAGTGTGTGCGCACTCAGAAGTGATACATAACATGTTTCGTAGCTCTTAAGTACGTTTTTTGTTGCTAGGTCCTTGCTTCTATGGCATGGAGAATTCGCGGCATACGCATATGGAATAAAGTTGAAACTTATACAGTTTAACTGCAGAATATTTTAAGAGTTCCTACTTAAAGCTGGAATATCAAAACAATTTTATTTTGTCAGAGGTTTCATAAGTCTGGCGTTAAAAGGTTAAGGAAGTTACAGGAGTGTTTAACACCGGTTTCAACAGGTTTCAATTTTTGCGTGGCCTCGCCACCCTCGCTCACAGGGAGGGGAAGGTGTACCCCATCGTCGTGACTAGATTAGACCACTCGACGAGCTGCGTGCTAGCAATTTGCGGATCAGTGACTTGTGCATACTGCGCATGAAAGGAGGATTGATCAGGCACAGGAAAGAAGCGCGTGGGAAGTTTTTCGAAATGGAGTCTCTGGCGGCATACAGCGGGTAATATTAGAAAACATGATCGCCACGGTCTACTCTACGAATTACTGAGCTTCTTTGGGGGGTCCAAAAAATAGTCGGAGCCTGTTCACTGTCCCTTTATTAGGAGTTCTGTTTACCAGAAGATGAACAAGGGTGCAGCGTAGAAATACGAAATCAATCATACTGGGAGCAGTTATTTCAGTGGCGGATAGAGGAAAGGCAGTAAAACAATTGCCCCCCCCCCCCCCCCCACCCTACGTCTGTCAGCACCCCCTCTCACTTCAGTGCTTGTAGTCCACCTCCTATCCCCAATTAGGATAAATGAGCGAAGCCACAGTGATCAAATATTAACAGTATTAATGCCATGAAGGGTGTTTTCTGCTATTAAAAACAAAAAGTCATGTCCACATCCTGCTCTTTAATGTTACTTTAGGCTACCGCCCCCCCTAAAGTGAGTGGCTGGATCCGTCCTTGATTTCATTTAAGCAGCAGTTTCATTGATTTCTGTGTACTGAGCGTCTGCTGCGCTTCATGAGGCACAACAGTTGCAGTAGTGTCGCTTTTGTAACTTCTTGTCGTTGCCATAAAAAGTTTCCTTCTTTGCGTTTAGTGTGCTGTTAGAGTGAAATCCTCTTGTCTGAGAGAAATACCAAATGTGATTGTATATGTTTACAAAATAAATGAGTGGCTTCGGTTGGCAGCATGACACGACGTCGGTTAATAGCTAACGGTTATAGCTAACGACCGAGCAGGGCAGCCTCACCATGAGTACATGTCATATCGGTCCAAGGAGAAGCGCGGTTCAAGGAGCTTCCTTTCCCCTAGCAGAGAGTAGTGAGACCCCTCTTTATTCCGGAAGTTTTGTTTTTGCAATTACGTTTCTCTGGTAATCTCAGGCTCTACAAAATCGCACAGAGCAGCACGGCAAATGAAAATGCATACTCCACGGCCGAAACTGCATCACTGCAGGGCCAAGGCACAGTTTAAAGGGTAAATGACCAATCGACAAGCTCATTGGCACGTCAATTTGCCTGTGGGGAAGCATTGTGGAGAAGCGCCTACGAAGGGGATTGGTCTGAAGGAAAAGGCACGAGAATGTTTTTTTAAATGGAGTGCTTCGTCAGGCGCAGCGCTGTGATATTCGGAAAATATCGCCAGGGTCTACGGTACGAATTTGCTGGCTTGTTTGGGGTGTGTAAAAAAAAAAGTTGGAATCTGCTTACTGGCCCTTTAACATTGCTAACATTTCTTAAATGGTTTGGAAAGTACACACGGAATTGTGCTTTCATTATTTATGTCAGCACTGGCTTTTACTGCATTTACATCATGTGCAACACCGTGAAAAGTATGCAAAAGTTTGGTCAGCAAAATGGATAGCCCTCGGTGTCTCATAGTCAGTTTTTGTTGGAAACGCTCATATGAGCCTCTGCGGGATGCACCGTCAGGGCAGCAAAGGAAATAGCAAAGATCAAAAACAAGGAGGGCTAAGCAATCTAACCATATCAAGCCATATGAGTGGTTTTTTTTCTAAGACATAAAACATTTTTTTTAATACTCAGCCTAAGAATGAAAAAAAAAATTATGCAGGGGTAAAACATTGATTTAGTATTTCATAATAGTAACCCACTTTCTGGAAGAAGTGGGTTACTATTAGGAAATTAGGTTACTATTAAGTTACTATTAGTGGGATACTAGCTTTTACAGTGTTGCACCTGATGTGTGTGATGGAGAGTAGGGAATTATCTCAGCAGCACGCACTCCGCTTATTTAGTATTCTACGGTGAAGCTATTTACGTCAAGCTCATGTGTTTTCAGGTGGACTATTCTGAGTGACTCGTGCTCTTATGCAGACAAAAAAAAAAAAAGAAATGCACAGAAAAGAAAGCGTGCATTTGCATTGGCATTATTGTATAGTGGCACTGCTGTCTGTAGGACACGGTGAGAAAGTGGAGAAGTTGAGACACTAAGATGGCACCGCACATTCACGTCAGAAAAACAGCTAAAAAAATGCAGAGACTCATTGACAGCTGTGATGCGAATACAGACAGCAGAAGTTAGGTCATGCAAAAGCGGAGATAGCGTTGAAAGACCTTGAGTCCAAGGAAGAATGTCGCCACTTGCAGTACTTCACGCTTGATGAACGAACGGAGAGGCGTGTACATCATAAGTGTGAACGAAGCTTCTCTGGTAATAAGTCCCCCTATTAAAATATACCATTTCAAGCACCCCAGCGCTATCACAGGTGCGCAAGGACTCACGGGAAAAGTTTCTACGCCACAGCAGCAGTTGCGACGAGTGCCCGGGCCTCCCACATTTACCTGTCCACTTGCGCTATTCCAGGACTTCTTAGACACCATTAATTCGGCAAGGTGCAACTGTGTAATTCAATCACGAACATCAGTGTTCAGTTGCAACGAGGGCCTCTTGACGATTAGGATCAGTTTAGTGGCTCAAAAGTGCACTAATTTATTCTTTCGTTTGCACAGCAAAAATGAAACAAAAAATATGGGATTCAACTCGGTTGTCTATGAAGCACACAAGCGGTTATAGATTAATTGATGCATTTGATCGAAGTCCATTGACATTGTCGACAAGTACAATGAGAGGTTCTGATTTTTAAAGAGTACTAGTAAGTAGCCTATAATCGGCATTTAACAAAATAATACATTTACTAAACAGCCTGCACGTCGCTTGCACTTTATTGTAACGAATGATAAGTGTCTACTAACCTTCATTGCCACTATGACTATAGGATGGAATTATACTTAGAGTGAAAAAAAAAGAGCAACTCAAGTAAGGGAATACACACACCATCTAGCACTCACAGTTTATTACACGTTTAAAAGAAACATTTAGGGAAATGGGGGTGCTACACACAGAAAGTGCAATAACGAAGGCACGGGTTTACGGTTGATAATAGAGTCAAATTACTTGGCTTGTACAGCTGTGAAGGTCCACTTACACAAGTGTGGCATTATTGTGACATGATATGCCTCCGCAATTTCTCGCATTGTCTGATTAGGTTGATGGTGCTTTCGAAAACTGGATTACATTCTCATGACTAACTTAGCAAAGTGAGATGAGATGGCTTCATTCAATGCTCGCTAAGACACTGTGTTATACATTGATCTCTCTGGCCGATGTACATGCTGAGAAAAAGAAGAAATTTGGTTTTAACTCCTACACGGCAACTGACAAAACATTTTACATGCTTCTGACCACATTTTTCTTTGCCCACTGTAGACTTCTGCGACCTTTGTGCACTACAGTACAAATGTGACTAATTTTATTTGTGGCGACAAACACAACCCTCACCCCACGTCGCTTTCATACATTCTTCAGGCCATGTGACTTCTTATACATACATACCTGCCAGGTCTTCCGATTTGCCCGGATACTCCCGAATTTTGACGCTTTGTATGATTGTACAAAGCGGTCAAAGAAAAATCTCCCGGAAGTGCCCGCATATTTGTCTCAAAGCGGGCTCCAATTTGCAATCTAGCACCAATGCACCCGCGCAGAGTGCCGATTGTCATCGTCATCGTTTAAGACTGCTTGAATGTGCCTAGTCTACGAAGTGGAGCAGTTGCAAAGCGAGCGAGCCTGCCAGGACTTCTACAATGGATGGATGGATGGGATTGATATGACTGTACCCTTTAGATCGAGCGGCAGCTAACGATACTTAGCCGTAATACTTAGTGAACCAAAAACTGGATGTATCATTCTTTTGCTTTAAACTTGAAAGAGGACTGGTACTTTGTAGTAAAGGATTTAATTTTTACTCATGCCTTGATTTTAGCCACCAATCAGATAACCTCCTTCTAGTTAATTCTTTCCGCTTAAAGTCTATTTTGCCATCCCTGTCCCTAAATACCAGTGCTTTGAAAACTCTGTGCCATCATCCTGAACTAAAAGGCGAAGCCCTTTACAGAACATTATCAAGTGTTCGGCAGTTTCCTCCTCCTCTCCACACGCACTGCATACCCTGTCTACCCCTTCCTATTTGGCCCGATATGTCTTGGTTCACAATACTCCCGTCCTGGCCTCAAACAGTAGAGAACTACCCAAGATATTATCATAAATCCTTTCCTTGGCAATTTCCTGCTTAAAAGTTTGATAATCTCTAGTGCAGACTTCTAATTATGCCGATTCTCCACATATCAGTTTCTGTTGCCTTCACCTTTTTTTAACCGATAGTTCTTTTTGGTTTGGCCCCCTGCTCTTTTCTAAGTATTTACCCGTCAATTTTCTGGTTCGCTTCCGCCATTTTGTATCGACATTCTTCATGTACAAGTAGCTGAATACCTTCCTAGCCCAACGCTCCTCCCCCATTTCTCTCAATCGCTTCTCAAATTTATCTTGCTGCTAGCTTCCCTGCCCTCAAATGATGTCCATCCCATATCATCTTGTACTCCCTGATTTGTGTATTCCCGTGAGCTCCTAAGGCAAGCCTATCTATTCCACGTTGCTTTATTCCTAGTCTTGCTTGAACTTCTGATCTCATGCACAGAACCGCATTGCCGAAAGCCAGACCAGGAACCATGACACCTTTCCAAATTCCTCTCACCACATGACACCTATTGTAATTCCACAGTGCCCTATTTCTTATCGTTGCTGCATTCCTGTTCCCTTAATCGTATGTATATTTCGTGTTCCCTCAGATACTCGGTCCCATTGCTTATTCATACGCCCAGATATTATTCGTTATCTCTAGCATGACCTCCTGTATCGTAAGCTCACTACCTTCATTATCATTAAAAATCATGACTGCTGATTTTTTTTACTGAACCTCAAATCTAACTTAACTCCCTCATTACCACAGATGTCCATTAATCTCTGCAAATCTTCCTTGTTGTCGACCATTAGCACTATATCATCTGTGTACATCAATGCTGGTAGTGCCTCTTCATTGAGTTTTCCTTGTTTGACAAAAGAGAGGCTGAAGCCAAGTCCACTCCCCTCTAAATGGGCCTCTAATCCGTTTTGGTATATCATGAATAGCAAGGGTGACAGAGGACACCCCTGCCTAAGCCCTTATTTTCTCTGTGGGCTCGGATACCTGTTTTTCCCTTATTTTATAACTACCTTATTTCTTTTATAGATATCCTTTAAGAGCTAAGTGACTCCATCCTTCACACCTAGTGCGTCCAGTATTCTCCACAAGACCTCTTGAACCACGCTATCGTACGCTTCCTTGATGTCCAATATCTGAGTATGTGAATGCAGCGCCGCCGTTCTAGGAGCTGTGAGGCGCAAGGCAGGTGGTGGTGCTAGCATCAGATTATACTGTATTTTCCACGCTAATATTGCTGAGTGATAGCACTAACAGTCACACCGACTTGCCGTTCTTTCTCTGAGCATGTGCTTGTGTTCTTGTGTCGCGAGCGCTGTTAGCGTGGCTAGCGCCGTGTCGCATTGCTGTCAGTCATGGCACTCAGCAAAGAGTCAAAAAAATATCTTCAAGTGTTCTTGAAGCACTATATGACAGAGTTCGCTTGTGTTATCGCCTCGCGGAAAGGTGAGCACCATGCGTTCACTGGTGAAGTCTCTTCAAGAACTGTGTATGGCCCGTTAAACCGTGCTGAAATATGTCGCATCAACCAGGTGTGCGAATAGGCGTCAAGAGAGCACTTCGTCTCCAGGTTGAAAGGATACAGCACGATACCATTCATCATAAACTAGCTTTCTCTCTTGCTGTCAGGCTTCAGTATTTATATGAGCACGTTGGCGACACTGTATGAGTCGTAAAACGTATTCCTCTGAAGAAGATGGAGATGAATTTACGTGGCAGGTAAAGAAAGAGACGTCCAGGAAAGAAGTAGGGGAGCGTCCATAAACTAGGTAAAATCATGAGTAGCCGGTTGTCCGCTGAATGGCCGTATTGTAGGTGAAAGTGACGAATGGTAGAACTACGTCCTAGTTCTTGTGGTCTGGTTGAATATAGGCGGCGATCATGTCAGGGAGAGTGTGGTGAAATCGCTCAGTGAGGCCGTTAGTCTGGTGATGAGAACTAAGAGGCAGTCTTGTGAGTTGTGCTAGAGGGGTGAAGAAGTTCGTTCACTAGTTGTGAAAGGAAGGCCCTTCCACGGTCACTGAGCAATACATGGAGCACCGTGCACTGACGAAACGATGGTGAGGCACTCCTGCTCGGTGATTGTGTAGTTCCTCTCCGCTGCGAAGAGGACACGGCTGGCGTATGCAACGACTTGATCTCGCGAAGAGTTGTTGCGTGGCAGGAGCACGGCTCCTAAACCGCGGCCGCTAGCGTCTTTGTGCAGGAAGGTCGGTGCATCATCGTGAAAATGAGAAAGTATAGGTTCGTCGTGAGGGCACTTTTCAACATTTCGAAAGCAGATTCACATTCCTGAGACCTCTGAAAGGGCATACCGGAAGCAAGTAGCTTATGGAGTGGTGCGGCTATGGAGGCAAAGTTTTGTATGAATTGCCGAAAGTAAGAAGCGAGATCAAGGAAACTTCACAAATCTCTCGCTTAGTCAGGGCGAGGGAAGCGAAGCACCGCAGCAGTTTTATCAGGGTCTGGACAAATTGCGTCCTTGCTCACGACATGACCGAGGACCTTGATAGTTCTGCTGGCAAAATGGCACTTAGTGTTAATTTGAAGACCAGTGCCTGCAAGGCAAGTCAGGACCTCGTCCATGCGTTGCAGATGTTGAGGAAACATCGATGAAAAGATAATGTCATCGAGGTAACATAGGCAAGTCTTCTATTTCAGGTCACGCAGCACGGTGTCAATCGTGCGCTCAAAAGTTGCGGGTGCATTGGATAGACTGATCGGCGTAACGTTGAATTTGTATAGGCTGTCTGGGGTTGCAAACACTGTTTTTCTTTATCGTCATCGTGCAAGGGGATTTGTCAATAGCCGGAAGGCAAGTCGAGCTCGAAAGAATTCGGCACCTTGTAAGGAATCGAGGGCATCGTCGATGCATAGCACGGGGTATACGTCCTTCCTAGTGATCTTATTGAGTGCTCGGTAATCGTCGCAAAAGCATACTGAACCGTCTTTTCTATACACCAGAACGATGGGAGATGATCTCAAGACTGCTTGAAGGTCGGATTATCTCCCGTTGCAGTATACCGTCTACGTTTTCCTCAATGATTTTTCATTCGATTAGAGACGCGGTATGGACAGCAAAGCACGATGGATGTTCCGTCGGTCTGAATAGGATGTGCTGTAGCTGTAGTCTGGCCCAAGGTGGATGAATTAACGTCAAGAGTTTGCATGCTTTTCTAACAAATCAAGCAGCGGCTGCTTCTGTTAGTCCGTCAAGTCTTTGTTGATGGCTGCTGTAAAGGCTGAGAAAGCAGCATGATCAGCAGGATGGCCTTTAGAGGAGACAGGGGTAAGAGGCACGACGCACACAGGCTCCAGATAGGCAACGGAGGCGACAGTAGTGCCCCGCGGCAGTCAAATTTTATCTGGTGTGGTGTTTGTAGCAGCGAGGACAGCCGATTCATTGTTGAAGCGAGCCACACCTAATGCGAGAGCTATGCCTTTATTAAGGCAACGGGGTGGCGTGGTGACCAAAATGTCACCAGAGTCGACGTCGTTGGACAAAACTGAGACTAATTGCTGTTCGCGTGGTGGTAACTCAAAGTCTACTGCAGCGATGAGTCGAAGTGGCCTGTAGGTTTCGTCGCTGAGCAAGTGGTCTGTGTCAGTAAGATGGACGACACGTGCACAACAAATAGCCGCGGAAGCAGAGAAAAGGAAGTTCCAGCTTAAAATGAGTTGGTTGGAGCAGGGGGATATCACAGGAAATTCAATTTGGGGAAGAATGTGGTCGATTCGCACACGGGCAGTACAGAGAGTGGAAGGGCGAATCGTGTTCCCTGGGCTGTAACCAGTGTTGGTCCATCATAAGGCGTCGTGACTTTTCGAAGACGGGTGCACAAGTCAGTACAAATAATAGAAAATACTGCCCCAGTGTCCACCAAAGCATCAACGTGTACTCCTTCAACTGTGACTGAAATCATATTGTAAGGGCGTGCTCTAGGAGTTCAAGTCCTTTGTTGGAATGCAGTTTGTCCTCCAAAAACTGCATCGCTTAGTTTTCCGGAGGACGTTCAGAAGCGAGGGAAGCAGGCTGAAATGGAGAAGAGGAGCGACGGTAGGGCGACGGTGAACGGCGTCGGGTTACTACGCAGTTCACCCGACACTGGCGGAGATGGAGACTGGCACGGCGGTGACGAATAACGGCGGCCCTGGTACAAGGCTCCTTCGATATAGTCCCTTTCGCGTATGTCATACCCTCGACACTCGTCTTGTTGGCACTTGCGGCAAAAGCGTGAAATGCGACCACGATAGCTGCAATAATAGCACGTAGGGCAAGTCGATCGATATGGAGGGTAGTAACTTGTGTTAACTGCACCGGAGAAAGAGCAGTTAGAGGGACAGATGACGGCTCAGGCGGTGGTGATGGAAAGCTCGGGGTTCCGCTTGTAGGAGGTGCGGCAGCAACCGACGCATACGTTCGTGGCAGCGACGTCGAGCAGACGGCGCCTGATGGCGCGGCGGCGGCATGCGAGAACGATGGGAGAGTGCGGGCGACAGTGGGCTGCAGGTGGACAATGTGGGTCATGGATGTGAGCTACTCCCTGATGACATCCCGCAATGACATTGAAGAAGACTGAATGGGACACACTGAAGGTAGTGTGAAATTCATTGATTTTAACTCTTCGTGTATAATCGCCCTTATTGTGTCCTGTAGGTTGGATCCGCCGTAATACGGGCCGCCGCACTGTCCAGTTGTAGGTGCATAGACTCAAGTTCTTCGAGGCGCTGACAGGTTATCGCAACGTCAGTAACGATAGCCATTCTGAATTGTAAGGGCATTGAGTGCGATGAGTGCAATCCCCTTAAGAAGCCGGCATACCTTGTCTGACTCTATCATTGATCTGACAACCCGGTGGCAAAGTGAAATAACATCCTCGATGTAGGATTATGACTCCCTGATGTGCTGTTTCGGAACCGCGAGAGCTTTCTTTGCGAGAGCCGAACAAACAGCCGGTGTGCCAAAGACATGGCGAAGCTGATATTTGAAGGCTGACCAGTCGGGGATCTCGATGAGGTGGTTGAAGAACCACGTCTTCGTGACCCTGTGAGGTAGAATGAGACGTGAGCGAGTTTGTAGGTGTTATCCCACCGGTTAACAGCGCCGACACGTTCGAAATCATCCAGCCATTCCTCCACATCTTCTCCGCACATACCTGCGAAGAGATGGGGCTCACGCTGGATGCTGTTAATCACGTGAGAAGGTGGGGAACGCGGTGGCGGAGTGGGAACGCCTGCAGCACCGACCTCATCTTGGTGCAAAATATTTCTGGACACCTGGCCCAAGCGACGACCTGAACGTAGCTCCAGGGGTAGAGGAGCCAAGAGGACGACGGGGGATCTAACAGTGCCCTCCACCACGTATGAAGTCTTGGTTGGAAGACCTTTATTAGGCCTGAGACACCGGCAGCCGACAGCTACGATGAACAAACCAAGATGATGCTGCGATGCGACATCGATGAGGATGCATGAGCAACACGTGATATTGTACAGATGGAGAGGATGGGTACAATAAATGCCCACAATATTTGAAATAAGTGTAATATTTCTAGCTTCTTCAATATTCACAAATGAAGGATGTCCGTGTTTGTATGTCTTGGCCATGTGAGCCGATTTTCGAAAGCCTATGCTATGTACGATACGCAGAATACGCTGCCTCTTTGAGCTGGAAACTACTCTTATGTGCACAATTTTCTTCCGATGCCGTGCGTGGGATGACATCACATTTATTCGTTTAATAATATTTGAATGCGCCGATGTGAAACTAAACCTGGCAAGTTTCACTGAACCCGCCTAAACCTGGCAAGTTTCACTGAACCCGCAGTAAAACTTGAAAACGTGTACCAAGAAACTGCAAATTATCAGAGCAAAAGCCGCACGAATGAATTTTAGTTCCTTCTCTTTTGTTAAAACAGGTTTCGAATGAGCTCACTTTTTTGTAGACATGTGACATGTCAAATAAAATCAAATAATTACCTGTATATATTGTAACACCTATCTGTAGTTTGCTTGCACCCAATCACGGACAATTAATTGTTTTTCTTGTGAACAAGTAGTTGTTAAACTGAACGTGGTCTTCCAGCTCACATATTGGCCATGATAGACTGTTTTGACTTCATGTATCAACGCTCATAATCTGCACGCCGCCTAATTCCTACATTCCCTATACATCTGCTTGGTAATATTTACACAACAAGCATCATTGCTTTTGCATTTCATGCATAGAGATACATCCAGGTGCATCCAAACACGTATTTAAGATGAAGTAAAAAGTCAACAAACGCTGATGCATTTTTTTGTTTGGTGCTTTCACGGCACAAGCGAGTAGCAGGGAAGAGAAACAACCGGCACGTTCGGTTGGTTCGACGTACAAGCTTTTCACAAAGTGCTTCTCGGGGGTTCTGCGATTGCTTGAAATTGGTCTATTGCGGCCCATTTATTTCTTACGAACAGTCCTAGCGCAAGACATTTGTTGATGTCACAACTCCACGTGTATGTCAGATTTTTTAGCTTATTTTTATTTATTCAATATACTTTACAGGCCCAGCAGGGCATCGTGTAAGGGAAGCATCAAAAGAATAGATAACATGACTTTGCACAACTTACATGCAAAGAATAACATTACAAATTGTTAATGATTATATGCTTAGCAGCGACAATGATGAAAAAAGAGAAAATAATAATAAAAGGAATACAATGGCAATGAAAAGCAGAAGATTATACATGTGAGATATCGGCGTAAAACACGCTATAAAAAAGTAAACACATTTTGTAAACGACTTTCGATTATTCAAAAGAAAACATTGCTCAAGATGACACACAGAATTGAAAGGCATGTTAGCAATCAAGCTTTCTAAAAATTTTTAAAATAAGAAAAATAAATGAAAGAAGAATACAAAATAACCCAAGAAACTAGCAATCAATAAATGTGTAAATGCAGGACTTGATGAGAATAAACCGAGCAGTTAATCCTTAAAGATGAGTGATTAGAAGGTGCCGGAATTTTTTGATTCCATTCAGCTATGATGTCATCTGGAAGGCTGTTCCACATGCTGATGGCGCGGGGGAGGTCAAATGACTTAAAAATGTATGTTTTACCGTAGATACATGTGAATGAAAGATGATTTTGCAGTCTCTTTGATGTGAATGCAGATGTTTGCAATGTTATAGGTGATGGCATTGATTGGTGCATGTATTTATGAATAATGAAAGGAGGTTTATTCATGACAGCTGCTCAAAAAGAAAAGTGATAAGTTCTTTTTTATTTTGTGTTATGCTTACACTGTGATCATAGTTTTGGGAGATTAATCTAGTGGCTCTATTCTGGATCTACTCCAGCATGTTAGTTAATTAAGTGTAATGAGGGGACCAAACTGCAGAAGCGAATTCAAACTGAGACTGAAGAAATGTTAGGTATGCTAAGGCACGTATACTTGTGGGCATTTTACGTAGATTGCGGCATAAGTAGCTTAATTATCGTGAGGAATTGCTGCAGATGTTGGTGATGTGGGCAGTCCAAGAAAGGCTAGATGTTAAGGTTACCCCTAAATATTTAAAAGATTTAACACTAGATACTAGATTTCTGCTCATGATTTTTGATATTAGTGCTTTAGAAAGAATATCAAGCATATGTGTATAACTGCCTGGCTGACAATTTTATAAAGAGAGGAGCTCTTTTAAGCTTTTCACTGCTGCAGGTATGCGAACTGGAGTTATTACCGTCATGAGCCGATATGCGCTTGCTTCATTCTTTTCAATTTTGGCTTTGCTTTTGCAGCACATTCTCCGCATTGTCGGGCGAGAAATACAATAACTGTGATTGGTGAGTCTTACATGACCATGATCGCATATCTTCACGTAACCAGTCACTAAACTGAAATATTCCAACATCACGTAGTAACTATGTAATCACATGCTTAAGAATCATATAACCAATTGTAATAACTCGTCATGTGACTAAAATTGCATATCACATCACATTGTGACTAAACATCACATAATATCAAGTAACCTGACTAAAATGACGTGACATCATGTAAGTGGTAACGTTACCAGAATCTTGCAACTCCTTGTTATTACTTGTGTGAATAAAAATCATGTAACATGATGCTACTTTGAGTCACATGATTAAAAATTATGTGACGTTTAGTCATGTCACTAAAATTGTTCAACATCGAGTAATAGCTACTCGCGGCACATGTTCCCACCATAAATAACGTAACAGCTCCTAATGTGACTAATATCACAACATTACATAACGGGTAGTGATGTGACATGTCTAGCTAAATCTAGTCATAGATAGTATCAGAAACTTGAGACCTCTAACAAATGTGTGGTAATACTAGCTAACCTAAGCTAGATCGAACACTAGCTTCGCCAATGGTTCTAGTTTTGCACCTCTAGTGCACCTTGCACACTTTTTGTGAACATTTTCCAAATATTCAACAGCTGTAGTTGTGCAGAGAGTAAAGAAAAGCTTCCCAAGAAACAAATGCCAAATTTTGCTGGCAGAGGAAGTCTTGTGAAACTTGTGTGTCTGAATTCAAAGAGTATTTTGTGAGTTCCGTTGTTTTTACATAAAAAGCATGACATCAGTTTTAACTTTTCTATCTTTCTTTTTTCTTGCAGACAGACTGCAAAGCAATTTGAAGTCTAGGAAGAAAAGAAATTCATTCAGACATCAAATTTTCTCTGGAAAGTTGTTTTTGTCTGCCTGTTTAGTTTTACCTCTGTGAAGTAAATAGTAATAGATACTGTAGAGGTTGTGGAAGAATATTGACTAAGAGCGAGATATATGTGTCTGGTTATTATTGTTATGTTAAGGTATTTTTCTATCACATGTGCGCATGTGAGTACCATCCTAAGAGGTTGTATCTGGTGGTCACATTCATGCTGCTCTGCATTACAAGATGTAGAATTAACATTTTTTTACACGAGCCCTTTTATATTTACTGTATTGATTGTGCTAGGAAGTGACAGATCAGAAGAATCAGTGCATTACCAGTGATGCCTCATTGTGAGTAGTGCTATTTAAATTGGTGCTTTCATTTATGTTTCTTGCGTGCCTGTGTGTGTGCAATATTACAGTAAGCATCAGTGTAGTTAGTTGCACAAATATATGTGTACAGCTATGAAGCCAATATTTCAGCCAGAATTCAGGCAGCAAGCACTATCTTAGTTGCTCTGGTTGTTCATCGGCTCTGGTCTTGTCCGCTTCGCTCAAGTGGCTCGAACGAGCCATGCAACTGGGCAGTCGTCGCACAGTGCGCAGTTGATGACTCCCAATTTCGACCCATAAAACACCCGTGCAGTTTTAAAGGCCAACTTTGGTGATTTTTCGAGGTCAGTGGATCCCAATAAAATTCACTGGGTACGTTCATTTGCACATTCGCGCAATTCATGCCAAATTGCTGGCTTGAGGGTTTCGCAGATTCTTTTCAAATGAATTTTATAGCTTGCCTCGAAACGCTCACCTCGCTTGCCAAAATTAATGGCAACATTGTGTGTGTGATGTTGAGTTTTGCCTGGCGGAAATGACAAACTGATGTGCCACTGCAGCGTCTGCTTGTCTGCCATAGATTGTGTGGGTTCGGTCGGCGCTTCGTTGGTTCAGCGCGCGATTTCCTTGTCCGTATTGATGGGCGTGCGATAGGTGCCAAGTGGTGCTGCGATGTGAGCCACACACGATTCGCCATATATTCACCATAACAGGGTTAGTGTTTTGGCCGATCGCCAAGGAAGGCCTGGACAAGTAGTGCCATCTGGCGGGCATTATGTCCAATCAGGCAGGTTTCGGCAGCATCGGGCAAATTTTTACGTCACACATAGAAGCACACTAAGTTGGGTTTTGGTTTTGGTATTGCGGTGTTTCGATAATTAAAGATTACACTCGAATTTTTTTAGCATTTCAGTTATCGGTCACGGGGGAAGAGTTTCTAAGGAACGTAGAAGCACCATTATCCTAACATGGTTAAAAAATCGCTGGAGTTGGCATTTAAGCTCCCGAGGAGGTTCTTCGAAGATGCACAGTATGTCCGCTGACTTCGAGATATGTTCCACCCTTGCGACACAGACGATATCTCTTGATGCATGAGGCATATTGTGCGAACATGGAGAAGCTGCTTCGATCAAGATTGCGCCTTACGACTGTTCCCGCTCTGAAGAATGCACTCCCTGACTTTGCATGCTGAGGACCCTTGGTGTAGACGCAATTTACTCCGTGTTCATGGTCTTCCGGTTACTGCGATGGCTGTGTGTGAGTGTGCCCACAGTTTTGGTGTTTCTTTTCTGTGGCAGGCGCCGCATTCACCACAGAGAGCGCTACTACAGCCGTCTGCCGAAGCCACCAGCAGCTCGGACACAATGGCAGTGTGTTGTGCAGAGCCTGACGCATATATGCTGATCCGACAGAATCTTTACCACAAACGAACCTTCGAATTTATCTCGAAAGCATTCAAATACAATGAGGAGAATGGCACTCTTGCAGACCCCCTGCATTTCAAGGAACTGGCGATTGACCTCTACCGGAGGGGTATTAAGGAGTTGCAGAAGGGAATTGCTATCGACTACTCGCCAGGAAAGGTCGCTCACGGGAGGGCACACATAGGCTCACAGCCAATATAAGGGTCAAGGTTGAGGTGGCGAAAAATAGGCTTGAGAGCATGATCAAGATAAAGCACCTTCGAGGTGACCTGCTCTTGCATGCAGGTGTTGCCCACCGTCAGGCCAATCAGAAGCGCCGAGCATGGTAAAAAGTGGCACCGAGCCATGGCACAGCCGGGGAGCTGGACAGAGACCAGCATCTACGCCACCGAGCCCAGCAGCCTGGCGAGATCTTTACTAGTTATATTGAGCATGTGCTCGACTTCTGCAGGCGTGCTGAACCATCTATGCCTGAAGAAAAGAAAATTCGTCAGATTCTCAAGGGCATCGAGGAGGGCGCATTCCAGATGTTGCTGGCGAAAAGCCCGACCACGGTGGCAGCCCTTGTAAGCCTGTTCCAGAGCTTCGATCAATTGCGTCGTCAGCATTCCATCGCCCCACAGAGTGTCCCCCCACTAGATTCGATCTCGGCCGTTGACTCGCAAATGGCAACATCGCCAAGGAACTCTGTCGAACCAGATTAAAGACTTCAGGGAGGAAGTCGCCCGACAGCTCTCTCTGCTGTCGCATAGCGACGCGCCCACCACAAGCCTGCGTTTGACACTGCAGCAGGCCATACGCACTGAAATTTGCGATGCCCTCCTACAGTTCTGGCCCCTTACCCATGCACTTCGGTACCATCTGATCTCTTAACTGCCGGCTATGCACCACCTGTGCCGCCTTCACCTCTCAGCTACGCAGCACTGGTCGCGCAGCCCCCACCGCATTCAGTCTCCCTATCGGCTTCCCCTCCTCCGGCCTCCCCTCCAGTTTACAGGCCCACACCTCGCTTTTTCCATCCATCTAATGAGTGGCGCAACGAGACAACCGTCCTATCTGCTTCGCGTGTGGCATCGCTGGCCACATTGCACGCTTTTGCCGCCGCCGTCTCCACCTTGCGCACGCCTACTTCGAACTCCTACCTACGCGCCGCAGCAGCTGCTACGTCTGCATATGAACAGAGGCACTCCGACTCGAATCGACGCCCATCAACCTGCTCGTTTCCATCCCCCCTCGTTCTGCCGATCGCCATCACCTATGCGTCCGTCGACCACCTCCTGAGGAGGGAAACTAATCAGTGCAGTTTCCGAGGCAAGAACTGCAACTTGTGGGCAAGTCTCAAGGCCTCCATTTTAGCCACCAAGTGGTGTTTTTGATGTCGATGTTGAGGGAAGTCGCCCACATTAGTGTTTAATTGATACCGGGGCCGCCGTTTCTGTGATGATCGCAAAACTTTGTCGAAAACTGAAGAATGTGACCACATCTCTCTGTGGCATGGTGCTGTCCACGGCTAGCGCGCAACGCATTCATCCCTCGGCTGTGTGTACGGCGCACGTCGTCATCCAAGACGTTTTGTACATTGTCCAATTTTTCGTTCTATCATCTTGCTCTCATGACCTTATCCTGTGTTGGGATTTTTTATCAGGTCATGAAACTATCATCGATTGTTCCCATGGGGAAGTGTCCCCTTGTGCCAACATGTGAATTTCCATCGCCCGATCGTTCTCCTCTGCTCTGCAAACTCATCGCTGACGACAACATTACCTTGCCTTTGGAAGTTTCAGTTCCTATGAGCCTTTTATGTGTGGCGCAACCTGTCGCCACGGTGGTGTTTACGCCATCTCCGGTTTTTACTTAACGCAAGGGCATCGTTCTCCCATTTGCCATTCTTAGAATTGCGTCTGGTTTAACCGTAATGCTGGTTACCAACCACTGCACATCTCCCCCACGGCTTACTTTGGGGTGAAATGTTAGGATATTGTACAACCTGTCGACCATATCGATGATAATATTATTCCCAACGAAACCCCATGTCACATTGCCGCAATCAGTCAGGCATCTGAGCCATCAAGTTCGTCAGCCTTCGACAATGCTATTGACGCAGACCTTCCCCCCTCGCATCGCAGCCAACTTGTTGCTCTCCTTAACAAGTTTCGCTCTTCTTTCGACTTTCAAGAACCTGCTTTGGGCCGCACCACGACTATCACTTATACTATTGACACCGGCTCACGTTCACCTCTGCGACAGCGTCCTTACCGCGTTTCCACCGAAAAGTGCCGCGTCATTACAGCGCAAGTAGATGACATGCTTAAACGTGGAGTCAACAGCCCTTCTCAAAGCGCTTGGTCATCACCGGTGGTTCTGGTAAAGAAAAAGATGGCACCGTTGATTTTACATGGACTAACGCCGGTAAACAAGATTACGAAGAAAGAATGTCTACCGCTACCTCGAATAGACGCTGCTCTTGACTGTTACAATGCGCCGAGTACTTTACATCCTTGGATCTGCGTTCTGGGTATTGGGCAGGGGCCAATGGCTGAATTTGATTGCCTAAAACAGCCTTGTAATGCCGGACGGCCTATACTCAGTTCAAAGTCATGCTATTGGCTGTTCAACGCGCCTGCGACATTTGAGCGCATGATCGATACCATCTTGCGTGCCTACAAGTGGAAAACTTGCTTGTGTACCTGGACGACATCGTAGTCTTTCAGTTGATTTCCCGAAACATCGTGTTTGTCTCCACGAGATTCTGACGTGTCTAACTTCTGCAGTCCTACAACTTAACACCGAGAAGTGCCAGCTTCGCAGCACGAAAACTAACCATCTTGCGGCATGTCATCACAAGAGACGGTGTTCCTTTCGGATCCCAATAAGCTTTGAGCTGTCGCTGACTTCCCAATGCGCACATCACTGAAATCCCTAAGAAGTTTCATTGGCCTCTGCTCCTACTTTTGTCGCTTCGTGCACAACTTCACGTCCATCATCGCCCTCTGGCGAGTCTGCTTTCCAACAGCAAAGGTATATCTGCATGGTCCCCTGCATGTGACGACGCATTTCGCCAGCTGGGCCGCCTGCTGACCTCACCACCTATTCTTCGTCACTACGACCCCACTGCTGCCACAGTAATTCACACCGATGCAAGCGGACTCAATCTTGGTGCAGTTTTGGCACAACGGAAGGCACCCAAGTGAAATACGTAGTCACCCTATGCAAGTCGCACTCTCAAGAAGACTGAATTGAATTAATCCGTGACAGAGAATGAGTGTTTGGCCATAATCTGGGCGTTGACGAACTTTCGCCCGTACCTTTACGGCAGTCCTTTCGACGTGGTCACAGACCACCACGCTCTATGTTGGCGGTCCACCTTGAAAGACCTGTTCGGATGCCTGGGGCGTTGGGCACTTCTATTGCAGGAATACGTCATCCGTGTCATATATCGTTCTGGTCGCAAGCATGCGGATGCCGATGCACTTTCGCGATCGCCATTAACACCAGATGTGGCTTCTCTCTCACCCCTTTTTACCACCTTGTCACCAGTCGACACCACTGACATGCTTTTCGGAGCAGCGTAAAGACCCATACCTTGCCTTGTTACTCGACTACCTTACCGATCCATCTGCTGTCCCTTCCCACGAGAGCGCTACGCCGGCAAGCAGCCCACTTTCCATGCGAGACAACATTCTGTACCGCCAACTACATGCCTGGTGGTCGAAAGGGGCTCCTTGCTGTCCCAACTCGTATGCGCTCTGACATCTGCATGAATTTCCATGCAGATCCCCAAAGTGCTCACGCAGGTGTCCTGAAAACCTACAAAAGGCTGTGCCAACGATATTACTGGCGAGGAATGTATTGCTTTGTGCAGAAATACGTTAAGTCTTGCACCATTTGCCAACGGAACAAGACACTTCCGCGGCACCTTACTGGCATGTTACAGCCGCTCCCATGCCCGGCTCGCCCATTCGACCGCGTGGGTATTGACCTCTATGGCCATCTCCTATATAGCCACTCTGGAAACCGGTGGATTATTGTCGGCGTCGATCATCTGACACGCTAAGCTGAGACTGCAGCTTTACCAGCAGCGACTGCCCACAAAGTTGCACTCTTCATTCTGCGCAGCTTCATTCTCCGCCATGGGGCTCCACGGGAATTACTCAGTGATAGGGGTCGAGTGTTCCTGTCGGAGGTCATCCAAGCTATTCGGAGGTCATCCAAGCTATTCCAAGCTGTTGCATTCAGTGTGGCCACTGATGCAACATCATCCATCGTAAATCTACTGCATACCATCCACAGACGAATGGTCTCACTGAACGGTTCAACCGCACACTTAGCGACATGCTGAGGATGTACACCACCTCTGACCACACTAACTGGGATGCTGTATTACCTTTTGTTACCTTCGCTTGCAACACCGCGACGCAAGCGACTACTGGTTTTTCCCCGTTCTTTCTGTTGTACGGCCGTTAACCTTCCCACCCACTCGACACTGTACTCCCGTACCGCCCTGATGCACTTGAGTGATCCCCGTTTTTGGAAGTTGCCAGATACGCTGAAGACTGCCGTCAATTAGCTCGGTCTCTGACAAGTGAGGCTCAAGGTCTACAAAAGACCCCACATGACAACGTTTACCACATAGCTCCTACATCTCGTGCTGGCTCCCTTCTGTGGCTTTGGGTGCCCCCGCACGTTCCTGGCCTTTCTTCTAAACTTCTGGCCGGTACCATGGTCCGTACCATGTCATTTACGCGACCTCGCTGGTGAATTACACCATCGAGCCCCTAACACAATCACCAGATTTGCGCCGTCGTGGACGCGAGACTGTACACGTCGACCCTGTGAAGCCCTACTACGACCCTCTCATTGTGCCTACTCTGGGAGTCGCCAGGATGGCTACTCTTCAACAGGGGGGGAGGGGGGGCATTGTAGTGGAGCATATGCACCAATGCGTATGCGCCGTCGGAAGAGAATGAAAAACCCCGTGCTCTGATTGCGTGAGAACCTGTTCCGCTTTTGCCAGACTTTCCGTACGGCCATTTTCCGTCGCGACCTCGTTGCGACTTCTCTGTTTGAATAAACATTATCACAATAGCCAATGTGAAATTTTGTCTTGCTTTAATGAAAACTGTGTTACATACTGTCAGAATACTTTTGTAGTACTTGCTCTGCTGGGAATGCTGCTACATTTTCTCCAGTAAGCTGCTACACATATTCTGCAAATGATATAAATTGCTCTGACGCTTTCTCTATGTGGACATTGATGTTGCAAGGAATTATGAAAACTGTCTTGTGGAACCTCAGTCATCAACGAAGACAACTTGTGCTGAACGGCAGATTGTGGTTGCACTGTTTGAGCAGTGCCGCCATGTTTCCTACTTCCTCATAGTTTGTCAAGATAATCTAATTAAGTGCGCACTCGCAGATAGTTTGGTATCGAGATTTCTCAGTGTGATTGCTCATAATTGTGTACGCTTGGCCAATATTGCATTTTTGCTTGGCTCCACATATTTAGAAATGTCTCCACTGCTGGTGTAATTTTCGAGAAAGCAGTGTAACAGCTTATATGAGGTAGGTTTCTTCATGCTGCCACGTTTTATTTTGCAGCATAACCCACACATCATGTCTGAAAAAAACGCCAGGCCTGCATCAGCACAGTTACAGCGAAAGCTAGAAGGGCAGCCTTTCAGAGCCTTTTCTAAACACTCTTTGGGATGCTGCAAGCACACTGCTGGGTAGTCACTGCGCCATAAATAATCTTAAATTTTGTGTAGTAGGCCAGCATGCACTATGCTATCCTTCGTTATTCTTTGAAGAAGCATGGTATATGCTACACACGTGTTGGAAATATTGTGAAATTTTTTTATTCAGTGGTTGACGACGATGAAGAAATATGCATGAAGTGGGCATTCACCACAGTTAGTAGGCGATCAACAACAAGTTTCTTAATGGGTTGCAGCATTGGATGACCCAGTTGTTACGCAGTTTCACATTGTGGCCTCCCCTGGCTGTTTCTTCGATGTTCTAAAACGCTTTATTACTTATATTGTATGTGGTTCCCTTCCCGATATCAAGCCTGCCTAAGGCCAGTT
The DNA here is from genome assembly GCF_013339725.1 of Rhipicephalus microplus. Lineage (NCBI taxonomy): Eukaryota > Metazoa > Arthropoda > Arachnida > Ixodida > Ixodidae > Rhipicephalus > Rhipicephalus microplus. Next base: position 24,205 of record NW_023612105.1, on the reverse strand, counting down.
TAGAAACAAGTTGCAAGCACTGGTGTGGCTCAGTGGTAGAATACTGGGCTGGCACGCAGCGGACCCAGGTTCAAATCGCATTGTGTCATTGGTGTTTTTTATTTACTTAGTTCATACCACTGGCATGGCTCAGCCGTAGAATACTGGGCATTGATTGATTGATTTTTGGGGTTTAACGTCCCAAAACCACAATATTATATAAGAGATGCCGTAGTGGAGGGCTCCGGAAATTTCGACCACCTGAGGTTCTTTAACGTGCACCCAAATCTGAGCACACGGACCTACAACATTTCCGCCTCCATCGGAAATGCAGCCGCCGCTGCCGGGATTCGATCCCGCGACCTGCGGGTCAGCAGCTGAGTACCTTAGCCACTAGACCACCGCGGCGGGGCGAGAATACTGGGCAGAAACGCAGCGGACCCGGTTTGGAATCCAATTGTGTCATTAGTGTTTTTCATTTACTGAGTTTGTTTCATTCGATACTGGTTACGGGCAATGGCAGTGGCGGCATGACCCATGTTATGATCTCATAAAAACTTTTGCTGTAAAATGATTTTAACATTTTGTGCGGCAGTGAACTATTACTTTGGTGACTCCTAGCTGTGTCATTATGTCACTCAAGGTTTGGCAGCACATTGTGGTTGTACGAAAAGTTGGGCATTTGGTAAAGGAAATAGGAAAAAATGAAGAAAGACAGTGACTCGTACGTAGTGAATAGTTGTTTGAATTCTGTTTCTGAATTAGTTCAGGTTCGTAAGTGCGTGGCATATGCATCGATCGTATGATGGTGTGAGTGTGTGTTTGTGTATGATGGTGTCGTTGTGTTGCTCGTGCTACAAAAGTTTAGGTACAAATAAAGTATGCATGTAAGGCCAACATCAATTATATGTTTCAGCTGCCTTCGCTGCATATAAAGTAAAAAAATTTTAGGGTGAAGTGCCGAGCACATTTTATGTAGGAGTAAGATACAGTATCAACTGAAAAAAAATTGGCATAAATGACCTGTTGCCAGAGCGGCAAGATTGTGATGCTGCGTTTTTCCAAGTGCACCGGTAGTTAGAGTCCCAAGCACATTCTGTTTTCTAAAGCAGGGATATGGTGGCTAGAAGGAGAGGTGTCAACATCGTCTCAGTCGCACCTTTAAAAAAGGCGTGCTGGTATGTCATCCCGCGGCGGGGTAGCGCGCATGTCGTTATCAAGATTGGTTGGGAGCACCCGCCAGCCGCTGGCACAGCACATTTAGTCATTTGCTCGTGTTTTCACAACATCTGCAATGTGCCTACTTCAACTTCTTCGGGATCAATACGTACCAATGTGACCATGCCAAAGTAATGTGTAAACATCAAAGACACTGCTTTGTACCTGGATGCAATGTGGGGTATGTTTTGGCCCGCAAACAAAGGGAGAAACCATCCCTCTTTTCTGTGCCTGTGAACTGAACGGCGCAAGGCCTGGGAGCGTGCAATTCCTCGTGCTGACAAGCCGCTGGAAAAGAACTGTGTTGTATGTGAGGCTCATTTCGATTCATTATTCGTAGCTACAAGCGTGTTATCAACGATGAGCCCATGGAAATCCCCCGTGATCACTTTCATCTGACAGTAAATGTGGTCCCCACGATATATCTGAATGTGCCGGCTTATCTTTGAAGAAGTTGCCTACGAAAAGAAAGATGGTCTCGTTTGATGTAGGTGTGGCTCCCAAGCGAAGAAAGGTTGACTACATTCTTAAGAAACTACAGAGTGCTGAAACGAACGTTCCATCAAGTTCGAAAATCAACGACGCTTGCAATATCTTGGAGGACATGACGGAAGATGACCTTCCAAGTAAATACTGGGTGAAACACGTTATCCCGAACAACACGGATGTTGTAGCATTCTCAGTGTGTGCATCAAAAGGTGGAACTTTGTGCTTTAAAAAAGTTGCTTTTGTGTTCAGGTAATGCCTCGACCTTTCATTGTGGGGCTTATGTACAGGGGTTCTTGTAAAAAAAGTGGATGTTGACAGCATTAGTTATGTTGAGGGCCTCCTCTTTGAAATGAATGACATGGTTCTTTGCGAGGGGGTTTGAGGTGGAAACAGGAATTCAAAGTGCACAAATAAAAACCAAACACAAGCTCCATGGAGGAAAACTGCACAGCCTGACGTGTTGTGGGACAGCCCAACATAGAAGCATATGTTTGCAGTGAAAGTACCTTCGTAAGCTCTTCATAAATTAGGCATACTATAAGCACCCAAAAGCAAATTAAGACAGGCTAGAGCTAACCTCACACAGAAGCTGACGCGAAAAAATGCGCAGCTGTGACAGCAAAAAGTAGCATTCTAAAGTTGAGCGATACTATAGAAAAGTTGAAACAGGACGATAAAGTTATAAGCAGCTCTAGTTTAGAAGAAAAGTTACAAAGCCTACCAAAAAGCAGCAAGTGCAAGTACGCGAATACTTTGAAGCGTTGAGGAGGCGAAAAACAATTGGAATGAAATTTCAGCAAGAGTGGATCCTTGAGTGCACTGTGGTGCATATGAAATGCCTGCATCTTTACGAGCACATTCCTTAGCGTAAGATTATGGTTGTACCGAGCCCGTCATTCCTACGTGCTTATGTCCGTAAATATAAAACTGGATTGGCTTTAATGAAAAAGTGCCCACGGCTATTGCAGATAAAGCACGCACTATTGATTTGTATCACCCGACACGGTGGCATACTTGTTGATGAAATGAAACTGTCTTTGATGAAATGATGAAACTGTGTTGAAACAGGGAAAGTTGACGGTTTTGTTGCCCTTGGAAAGTACAGCTGACCTACAGGACAAGGGGCTCAATGTGACCATGGCCTTGTAATTTTCTTTCAGCCATTCACAGGCAAATGGCAACAAATTCCTGGTGTATATGTGCGCGAGACAATGTCAGGACAGACATTCTGGCAAAAATCATCGTTGATGCTGTAATTTGTGCTGAGAAATCAGGGCTCTTTGTCGATTTTGTAATGTGCGACAGGGGGGCTCTGTGGAACCGCAGCATGTGGAAAATTTTCTGTGTAAGTGGGAAGCTCAAAAAGACGGTGTGCGAAATAAAGCAACCAGTGGATCTGAGCCAGTATCTGCATTTTTTTATTGAATTTTCCCACCTCGTGAAATATGTCCATAACGCAGTATCTTCCAAAGGGCTTTTGACACCAGATGGTAGAGTTAGCAGCGAGTATGTAAAGGAGACCTGCGGCCTGCAAATGGGACACTTCAAGTTCAGTGACTTTCAGGCCAATGTTGCACGTCACCATGGCTGTTTGCCAACCTAATGTTTTTGAGAAAATGCGGGTCAACTTGGCATTCACTTTCTGCAGTGATGAAGTTTTAAAGGGCCTATATGTCTACAATAGCCAAGTGGAACACTGCTATGGCACTGGCTCTACCAAAATGAGATAAGCGGGTGCATAAACAGTATTCTGCAAATGGACGCCACGAATTCTGTCGCATTTCGCCAGTTGCTGCCAGAAACGTGCAGAAAAAGTTGCCGCGAGAGCATTGAGGAACATATCAGACTCTCGGAACTGCAATCCTGCTTTGATGGTGATGTCTTCGCTGCGAGGTGTGAAGTCTGCAACCACAGTCGTCACGGCAACCACGAAGGCCGCGGCTATGAAACGTCCTTTGCACACGTGGTGATGTATCGTGGAACCTTCTAATGGGCGTAGAGCAATGTGGCTTGTGAGCACATTCGAGCCAAGGGCGAGAGAAATTCAGAGATATGCGGTCTTCGCTCACAATTTTCTACACTGTTAAGTCACACCAAGCAAAAAGTGCTCGCGCTTTTGAATTCCCCTGTTCAAAAAACCAACAATTTGTCCTCGGCAAGAGGTCGGCGAGAGGTGTGTGACTGACTGCGAAGTGGTTGAACTGAACTTGGCAACCAACGTAGGGCCGGTCTTTGGGATTGACATTGGCTTCACGCCGGCCGACGTCGGCACACAACGTAGGCCCGACCGCATTGGCCGACGAGCCGAGGGCGTGCCGCCCGCGGGTTGACCATGACCCGACCTCAGTACGTAAGCGTCCTTTTACCGACGGCTGCAGGTTGGTTGCCAATGTACCTTGCTCTGCTTTTTTTTTTTGTAATTGTGCACATTACCCTGGCTCAGTGCACATGTAAGACAAATTAAGCACCTCTAAAGTATGCACTTGTTAGCGTGTGAGTGCTTAACGCGCAATAAAAGA
>NW_023612105.1:7500-15000 GCF_013339725.1 Rhipicephalus microplus | reverse complement strand
AGCTCTAGTTTAGAAGAAAAGTTACAAAGCCTACCAAAAAAGCAGCAAGTGCAAGTACGCGAATACTTTGAAGCGTTGAGGAGGCGAAAAACAATTGGAATGAAATTTCAGCAAGAGTGGATCCTTGAGTGCACTGTGGTGCATATGAAATGCCTGCATCTTTACGAGCACATTCCTTAGCGTAAGATTATGGTTGTACCGAGCCCGTCATTCCTTCGTGCTTATGTCCGTAAATATAAAACTGGATTGGCTTTAATGAAGAAGTGCCCACGGCTATTGCAGATAAAGCACGCACTATTGATTTGTATCACCCGACACGGTGGCATACTTGTTGATGAAATGAAACTGTCTTTTGATGAAATGATGAAACTGTGTTGAAACAGGGAAAGTTGACGGTTTTGTTGCCCTTGGAAAGTACAGCTGACCTACAGGACAAGGGGCTCAATGTGACCATGGCCTTGTAATTTTCTTTCAGCCATTCACAGGCAAATGGCAACAAATTCCTGGTGTATTATGTGCGCGAGACAATGTCAGGACAGACATTCTGGCAAAAATCATCGTTGATGCTGTAATTTGTGCTGAGAAATCAGGGCTCTTTGTCGATTTTGTAATGTGCGACAGGGGGGCTCTGTGGAACCGCAGCATGTGGAAAATTTTCTGTGTAAGTGGGAAGCTCAAAAAGACGGTGTGCGAAATAAAGCAACCAGTGGATCTGAGCCAGTATCTGCATTTTTTATTGAATTTTCCCACCTCGTGAAATATGTCCATAACGCAGTATCTTCCAAAGGGCTTTTGACACCAGATGGTAGAGTTAGCAGCGAGTATGTAAAGGAGACCTGCGGCCTGCAAATGGGACACTTCAAGTTCAGTGACTTTCAGGCCAATGTTGCACGTCACCATGGCTGTTTGCCAACCTAATGTTTTTGAGAAAATGCGGGTCAACTTGGCATTCACTTTCTGCAGTGATGAAGTTTTAAAGGGCCTATATGTCTACAATAGCCAAGTGGAACACTGCTATGGCACTGGCTCTACCAAGGCTACTTTTGCATTTGTCGCTATGATGAGAGACCTTGTCAATGCCATGACATCAAGTTACTAGATATGGGGCATCTCCCTAGATATGTGGCATCTCCCTAGATATGGGGTATCTCAATGATGTTCACAAAATGATTGTTGCTTGTGAAGCCCTTCCTGGCCACACTGATCTCATCGGACTCAAAAGTGACTCCTGGATAACTTATTTCGTCAGTGTGTGTGGCCTGGAAGATGTTCGAAAAGACAAAGTGCAACGAATGTAGCAATCTGTTGCTTCACTATGAGAAATTCCAGCTTTCTTCTGGCAGAATCATGCCTCACATGTTATATAGACAGAGGTGGCCTCCTGTACCCGTCCGAGTCCTTAGCACGCCTGGTCAAAGCTATGGATGATGCATTCACCTATTGCTTCAGTTTTAATAACTTGAAAAGTGACAGCATAACAAACCTTATCTCTTGCCTGTTGGTGTAGAGGTTAAATATGGTTGGCTGGGAACACCACACATGGGAAGTGACAAATCGGATCATTAGATTCTTTACACTAACCAGAATGCATTTTCTCGTTGCTGGAGAAAATGTGTCCAACGAAAAAAAAAGAAAAGATGAAGTTCTTGAAATTGAGACATACGACTTAAATTGCAACGTTAACACAGCGAACAAGGCCTAATTTATGTTACTGTGCATTAATCACACTGTGTTGTCTCTTGTGATTTAGTATTATCTTGTTCACATTGTTACAAATCTCCCATTAACTAATTTGATGTTGCTCTCTGGCTGTGTTTCACATATGCAGAAATAAATTTTTTCGTTACAAGTCGTAATTGATTCCCTATTTTTTAAGCTTCGGGATGCGAATGGTAAACGTAGCTGATATACAGGGAAGTGAATTGAAAACACTAGTTTTCAGTGCATATACACGCTTTGCAGTGAGCCGCCAGAATTCTGCCAGGTAGACTTTGTTATAATCTGCATGGTAGCGTAAAATAGTTGCAACAAAAAGCGACTGCTACGCGTGATTGGCTGTGAGGAGGGACAACTCGGAGCCGACCGCAGCGCCGCTGCATCAAGGTGAATTCTCGCTTGCTCTCCGGCGTGCCGATGCTGACACCTCTCCTCCTAGCCACCATATAGGTATGGCCGACAGAGGGCACTTCAGCAAGCAACTTTTCTGGGCAACTGCGATTAAGATATGGTGAAAAAAAAAAACAGCGCGATAAACGAGAGACCAGACAAGAAAGGACACGTACGGAGTGCTGACTTACAACAAAACTTTATTCTTCAAACTACGCATATATACATATAGAGTGGAACGAAAAAAGAAGAAAAAAAAAAGTGATAGTCGAAGAAAAAAAGTTGCCCTTTCAGAAAAGGTTGTTTTTATCTGGTTGATTGCCCGAGCTACGAGAATGGTTTTACGATGTTCATTTTTTTTCAATTTTCTTCATTTTTTCATGGACGCGTATGTTCATTTAGGCCGTAGTAGCGTATTTGAAGAATCCGAAAAAATTAAATTTACAGTTGTGGAACAATTATGTTACCTTTTCTTGGTACACTGCCTTGAAGTTTATGTGTAACAATGCATATTTTAGCTGGAATGTTGCACCATAGACGGCCCGAGTGTGTCACTTACACTGAAATTACGCCAAAATTAAAGTAATGTCACTGCCCATATTTAAAGAAAAAGCAAACGCAGAATAGACATGTGTTTTTGCTTACACGACGGCAAATTGACAGGCGTGATAGCCTGCGCTTCCATTTGTCATAGATCTAAAAAAGAGGTCTGCCCAAGGTAAACCTGCGACGTCGGGTTAAGCACATTGGCCGACCTACTGCCGACCTGCCCAAATGGTGTTGTCTGATGGTAAATATACGACGGCGGGCCAAGCACGGTGGCCGACCTATACTGCCGACCTGGCCAAGTGACAGTGAAAAATGGTAAACCTACGACGTCGGGCTAAGTACACGGGCCGACCTACTGCCGACCTGGTCAATGGCCACTCACAGGCCGGCCCCTTTTTTTGGTTGTCTCGCCAACTAAACTGGCCACTGACTGGTTCCGACCCTTGACCGGCCATCGGCCACCGGCCATGTTTCCTTGGGTTGTTGTTGAGTGTTAATATTGTGTAAGGATGTCTTAGCGTGTTGATCACGATTGTTGTGTAATAATTTGGCTGACGATATCGTCGCTTCGAAAAGTAGTTAAATATAAAGGTGTATTGTTTGGTTTGTTCCGACCATGTCTACTGTGTTCGTTTACTCCAAGAGCGTGGTGGCGCTCACACGCCATATCGAGAGAGGAATATGGAAAGAGGTCGTCATGGTTCCTGGTCTGACGTTCGGCAATGCGGTCTTGTGCATGAGATCAGAAGTTCAAGCAAGATTAGAAATTAGGCAACGTGGAATGGGTAGGCTTGCCTTAGGAGCTCACGGGAATACACCAAATCAGGGAGTACAAGGTGATATGGGATGGACATCATTCGAGGGCAGGGAAGCTAGCAGCAAAATAAAGTTGAGAATCGATTGAGAGAAATGGGGTAGGAGCGTTGGGCTAGGAAGGTATTAAGCTACTTTACATGAAGAATGTCGATACGAAATGGAGGAAGCGAACCAGAAAATTGACTGGTAAATACTTAGAAAACAGCAGGGGGTCAAACCAAAAAGAATTATCGGTTAAGAAGAAGGTGAAGGAAGCTGAGACCGATATGTGGAGAATCGGCATGATTAAGAAGTCCGCACTATAGAGATCTATCGAACTTTAAGCAGGAAATTGCTAAGGAAAGGATCTATAATAATACTCGGGGTAGTTCTGTACTGTTTGAGGCCAGGACGGGAGTATTGCGAACCAAGACATATCGATCCAAATACGATGGGGTATACCACGGAAGAAAAAAAGGTAAGGAGAGGGCATGCCCAGCCGGCGCAGGGCGTAAAAAATGTGGCGGAAATTACGTCACGCGCGGCCATATTCACTAGGCACAATGGCGGCGTTTTGTTATTATTGATGTAGTGCGGTGCGGCACCGTTCAGGCGGTCCAGCGGCGGTGTGCGCGTTTTCATGGGCCTCGCACCTAACCGTGGCGTACTTGCAGGTGTTCGACAGCATCCACTCTTTGTGCCGCATTGTTAGCTACGCGATTTTCCTCCGGTGGTGGTTGTAACCAGGTGTCTGAACTAGAAACCACGGAAAGAGCGCGCGTATACGTACTCCGAATTGCAGTGTCCGTCGAAATTATGCTGAAAAGCCATCATAGAAGATAACGACTGTGCTCAAGAATTCGTTCAATTAATGCCTTGCAGGTTAGTGACGGTTATGTGGTGTTGCTTCTTATGACAACGCACGATGCATTTGCGGTTCCACAGGCCTTATTAAGACTAATCTAATCTTGCTTTTCATGTTTCCTGTACAGTTACCCACATGCTTCTGCACATTAAAGTTGCGCTAGATGTGCATTCAGAAGCTGACAAAGCCGTTCGAACGATGTTGACCAAGCGATGTTGACCTTTTCTCACGCATTCCTTCGGCTATACTTTCCAACCTTTCGCCCTAACGCGATCCTGGTTTCCGTTCTCCGTAGCTACTAGTGCGTGTGAATCACCGTGGAGACGTGTTCCCACGCACTTTCGGTGGTCTTCGCTGCTTCGTCTTAATGAAATACATGGCCTTTGGGATATCTGTAGGAACCAGTGCGCGTCGGACAAAAGAGGGGCGAAAACAAATAGGCCGGCGCAACTCAACGGGCTGCCTGCACACAAGACTCCACCGACTTTACTGGCATAATTACGGACCTTCGGGTTTATTGCAGGGAAGACATTTTTTTTATTGTTGTGTCTAGCCCACGCCTGACCGAAATTTCATAAACTAAAGAGAAGCGCAAAAACGGGGAAAAAAGTGATCTGAAAGAGCTGTACAAATTTCGGTGCCTGGTTCGTCGCGCGGCAATGTCCGAAATATCATCTTTATTTTCACAAAGAACACATCAAATAATAAAAAGCTTAATGTGCACTTGCCGTGTTATCGTACACGCCGGCAGTGCAAGAGTACAACAGCCATGCGCAGAGATTTCGTCAACCGTATCGCGGCAAGGCAGCCACTGTTGAAATCCGTTTCCCGTTGGTTTCAGATAGCACCGGCGCATGCGCAGGCAACTTGCTTTTTGAGACAGGAGGGAGTCACGCCTTCTGCTTCGCATTCCATATGTAACAAGAGAGGAGAATTGCCCAGTCAATATGGCCGACCTCCGGCTTTATCGCGGACTAGGGATCGCGGCTTCACAACCAGTGACCGTCAGGGCTTCTCCTTACCTTTCCTTCCTCCGTGGGTATGCAGTGCTTGTCGAGAGGAGGAGGAAACTGCCAAACACCTGTAATGATCTGTAACGGGCTTCACCCTATCGTACAGGTGATGGCCCAAAGTTCTCAAAGCACTGGGTTTAGGGACAGGGATGGCAAAATAAACTTTAGAGAAAAGAATTAACTAGAAGGAGGTTATCTGATTGGTGGCTAAAGTCAAGGCACGAGTGAAAAATTAAACCCTTCATGCAAAGTACGAGTCCTCCACCTCACGACTTAAAGAAAAAAATATAGTTTTTGGTTCACCAAGTATTACGGCTTGTGTCGTTAGCCACCGCCCGAGCTAAAGGGTATAGCCATAGCAATCCATCCATCCATCGAGACCCCACAAACTGAAGCATATATGTAACAAACTCCCCTTAAGCTTATATGGGCCAAAAACGCAGTCGGCTGCGATTCGTCAAAAGATAATCATTGTGGTATTCTCTGCGCTCGTTTTTGTTTTGATCCTTACCGTGAACATGGTGGGTGGCAGCCAGATAAAACCCCAGTGATGTTGACGTCCCTTTATGCGAGTGAGCTTCCCAGTGAATCGCGTCGGATTTCACACGTACTGTTTAGCCACGGGTCTACAGCAAACTATTTGATAGTTTTGATAACATGGGCCATTTGTCCTCACTACCAACCTCCCACCTTCTCTCCGGAAGGGTGCCGAATAGCATGGGCGAATGGGGTGGACCTAGTCTCACTACACCAGCCTCTCCTCTAGTTCTTCATCCCCCCCCCCCAACCTCCTAAAATTTGCCAATAATAGAAACTAAAAATGAGATAAGCGGGTGCATAAACAGTATTCTGCAAATGGACGCCACGAATTCTGTCGCATTTCGCCAGTTGCTGCCAGAAACGTGCAGAAAAAGTTGCCGCGAGAGCATTGAGGAACATATCAGACTCTCGGAACTGCAATCCTGCTTGATGGTGATGTCTTCGCTGCGAGGTGTGAAGTCTGCAACCACAGTCGTCACGGCAACCACGAAGGCCGCGGCTATGAAACGTCCTTTGCACACGTGGTGATGTATCGTGGAACCTTCTAATGGGCGTAGAGCAATGTGGCTTGTGAGCACATTCGAGCCAAGGGCGAGAGAAATTCAGAGATATGCGGTCTTCGCTCACAATTTTCTACACTGTTAAGTCACACCAAGCAAAAGTGCTCGCGCTTTGAATTCCCCTGTTCAAAAAACCAACAATTTGTCCTCGGCAAGAGGTCGGCGAGAGGTGTGTGACTGACTGCGAAGTGGTTGAACTAAACTTGGCAACCAACGTAGGGCCGGTCTTTGGGATTGACATTGGCTTCACGCCGGCCGACGTCGGCACACAACGTAGGCCCGACCGCATTGGCCGACGAGCCGAGGGCGTGCCGCCCGCGGGTTGACCATGACCCGACCTCAGTACGTAAGCGTCCTTTTACCGACGGATGCAGGTTGGTTGCCAATGTACCTTGCTCTGCTTTTTTTTTGTAATTGTGCACATTACCCTGGCTCAGTGCACATGTAAGACAAATTAAGCACCTCTAAAGTATGCACTTGTTAGCGTGTGAGTGCTTAACGCGCAATAAAAGATGGACGAACGTAAGTTTCTCACTTTATATGTTTATCTGCAGTTGTATAAATGCACTATTTTGCATGCAACATTGTTCGCATGGAACGATCGCTTTGCAGCAGGCTTTGTGCAACCCAACTATACAGTTAATGGAGTGGTATTCCGGCTAGATCAGTTCTCTCTTTTGGTCAATTTTCGTGCTCTTGGCCGTCAATACGCATTTGGTGTGTGAGGTTTTACTTCCGAGATGTGAGGCTTGTAACATTCTATTGCTGGAAAACGAACAGTGCAACAAATAAATTAAGAACAACACATCTTACCTTCAAGGCGGGCCAGGCAGATATTTTCAGTCGGTGTTACAGCCCATTGGTGACCTGATGTAACGTAAAAAAGATTGCGTAGGACTTCAGCAACCAATCATGCATCTTACCAAACTTCCTTTCAGTGTCGCGAGACCAGTGCATCACGCTATCTACACTTCTTGCAGTCCTTGTTGTAATGCTTCCTAAAGAAAAAAATAGCAATATTTGTCATGCTCTTTCAATATAAACAAACGAAAAAAAAACACGAAAGGCTTAT
>NW_023612105.1:0-2500 GCF_013339725.1 Rhipicephalus microplus | reverse complement strand
GTTGGAAAAGTATATAATGGGAGTTTCAGTACAAATTTCTCAGTATAATGTTAGAAACATTTTCGGAGATGCGATTTGTCTTCAGTTTTGCTTGTATTGTATTCTGCGCAAAGCTTGTTCAGCTCACCTAAAAGCGCGAAGCATAGTAAGCTGACAAGAATTTGTTGTTTTTCAATTCCGAAGCACAAGCACCATGTTATATTACCGGAATATATGATTTTAGGGTGCTTTCTTGACAAAAATAAAAACAGCAGAGATAAAGAGAATGAATTCGGCTAGCAACACGAACGAAACCAGTGGTAATATCCAATTTTCACGTTTAAGAGGGGTCGTTCCCGTTTCTATTCTATTTTTCGAAGTTTGAGAAGTACAAAAGATAGCATGATAATATGGTACGCAGCAGAAATGAACAAAAAAAAAAAGCGTCATCAGCAAGTAAGACCAAGCACAAATTGCTGCAGATCTGAAGGTCATGGAGGCACACCGCTGACGCCTCAGATGTGTAATGATGCGCTGAAAGCTTTGAAACCGGCGCTTTCATTCTATTTTACAGGCGGAACACACTCCTAATTTAGTTTTGGTACTGTTTGCACAAAGACCGTGTCGAGCAGGCGATACAAGCGCGAAAATTCAAACCTGGAAGTTGCTGTACTTGTACACAAAATGAGTGCTGCGTACTTTCGCGGGCTTTATTTGCCTGTTATTTTAACCCTCCTAACCACTCACGGCTTTTTTTGGGCGCAAATTTGAACGGGAGGTTTTACTTTCCCCGACGGTGTATGTAGGCTGTGAGCATCGATGTTCGCAATCAGTCGGCTTTGTCGACTGAAATCAGTCGAATTTTTCTTTTTCATTCTACTTTCCCTTAACTTGAGAAACTCAATATATCGAGGCCGTTCACAACGTTGCAAAATGACCATAAACGCGGTGAAACAGCAGCAACAACTGCTGTTTAAGCAGGTTCAAAACTTCGATCATCAACAGAGCTTCCGGCCGCCACCGCACAGTGGCGCCACGGTACCTGGAAGTTGCGACTAGGAAATGAGCTCCAGATTGCAGATTCTATTCTGGCGCTACAGAGTTCCCTTGTCACGAGTGCTCCATTAGAATAATTTTGTCTGCAGAAAACATTGAAACAAAAGCAACCACGGCTGGCAGGGGCGTAGCCAGAATTTTTTTCGGAGGGAGGGGGGTTCACACTGACCCGGCTGGGGGAGGGCAGAGACATCAACCTTCCTCTGCGATGTCACTATCGGTAGTAGTTTAAACAGATGGTGTACATGTACATGAAGTCATGAGGTTGCCCCTCTCCCCATGCTTATATGGTTGGGAAGAGAGTGAGTAAAAGTACTCTAAGAATGATTTTTGATATGTGGGGTTTATCGTCCCACAACTCATAAATTATGAGAGACGCCGTAGTGGAGGGCTCCGGAATCGTAGACCACCTGGGGTTCTTCAACGTGCACCCATATCTGAGCACACGGACTTCCAGCATTTTCGCCTCCATCGACGTTGCAGCCGCCGCAACCGGCATTCGATTCCGCGACCTGTGAGTCAGCAGCCGAATACCTTAGCACTAGATAACGGCGATTGGGCAGTACTGTAAGAAGTACTGTTAATTACAATACAGTTAATGACAGGTACAGTGACCGTTTAGAGCAAAGGCCACTCGCCGCACCAATGAATGGACTAGTCTTCGAAAACGCATTATTGCGATAACCCGATCGGAAAAGACATCGTTAATCGTTAGTCTCTGTTAAGTGCAGATGGCGTAGTCCTCGTCGGATCGAAGTGCGTTTCACAAGTCAAATACTGTTCCGCTTTCAACGAGCAATGGTATACGCAGCAGGTTTTTGTACATTCATAATTACATTTTGGTTTTGCTTACTTTGCTGATCGAATTTCTTACTGCCGAGATCTGTGACTGCATGCCTATGAAAATGATCTTTATGCTAAGCTCTAACTGTCTTCCTACAAAACTATCTCTTGCGGCGTGCCTCAAGGAAGCATCTTGGGGCCAGTGCTCTTCATATCTACATTAATGATAGTGTCAACATAAACAACGACGCTACATTACTACTGTATGTAGATGACACCAGTATATTCTTTGTTTGTGGAAGAAATCATCTGAGATTACTAACAGAGCTCAAAAGGTACTTTCAGATGTGCTGCGGTGGTCTACTGCTAATGACCTGCGAATAATGCGAAAAAAGCCGTTTGTTTTTCAATTTAGAGGTACAGAAGTATTAAGAATCACGAATCATTAACGCTGGACGATACCTGTGGGAATCGCGGAGAAACAGAAATTTTTAGGTTTAATTTTTCCGCTCATATGAGATGGTCCTGTTATGGAATAACTGACCAAATTACTATCGCGTGATGCAAGTGTTCTGTCACGATGTCGGCATTTTCTTCCGGAAAAAGCTAAGGTGCAGATTTACCAAGCTCTGTTTTCATAGCACATAAATACGCTACTTGTCCGGGGCACTGCAACCTTGGG